>JAODLM010000780.1:0-58558 GCA_036937905.1 Salvia rosmarinus
CTTCGGCCAGCCGAGCTGGTGGCGTCTGTATTTGGCGACTCTGATCTTTTTCGGGGTTGCTCGGTAGTTTCTTCTTTGGACTGTGTGCGCTGGGTAGAGGTGGGGTTTTTGCTGAAGTTTGGGGAAGTTCTTGGGGTGTGTTTGAATGTGGAAGTGGGTAGGCGAAATGAGGGGTAATAGAGCGTGGGTTGGGGCGGTTATAAGGTGATGAGGGCGAGCAGATGGGACGTCTCGCGTCGCTGTTAGAGAACTTTGTCTCGTTTCCCGTGTTCTTGGCGGCATCTGCTTACCACTCGCTCATATTTATCTTGAGTTCCCTGACACAGACAGTTTTAGAAAATACGGCTGCCTCGAGGAAAAGCGTCCATTCGAGGTCAGAAATACGGTGGGCTCACTTTTCGCAGCTTTGCACAGAGGCAGTGTTAAAAATGGTAAAGACCACCCCTTGACAAAAATGGAATGAAATGTGGCGGTTAAAAATCATACCATGCCGTTTGCCTCCGGAAGCGTTGTTGTTTAACGTCGTTAGCTCGGCGTATTCCTTGGCTTAGGCATCTTGAGGATCCTCTTGGGGAACCTCGGTAGGCTCATCTTGCTCGGTCCCATTCTCCGAGCCTTCGGTCGTGCCCATGGTAGGTTTTAAGTCCGCTTGGTTTACCTTGAACACTTTCTTCGTCCCATGTCGCTTATCTCCACACTCGGATTCGGATGTTGGGCGTGCGATGTAAGGTCCCACCCACTTGGTGATCGGCTTGCCGAGGCATAGCGGAACCTATTTTGATAGAGTAGCACCATTTGCCCATTTTCTAACTTCTTTTCCTTGATTAAAGATCATGGGATCTTTTGAGCCTATCGCTTGTATATAGAGGCATTGTCACAGCTTTGAGGGAATCTCCTCGAGCTCTTGTATGTCAAGCTTGCGCCTCTCCCTCCTCATCCCACGAAAGTTGAGCTTGCGGATTGCTACGCCTTGTGTTCCAAATCGACGAGCATGTGACACATCTTGCGAAACACCATCCGGTGAGAGACATTCAAAATGGTGTTTTGAAGGCTGTCCGTATGCCCATAGCGCGTCGTCGGGTGAGTGCTCCTCCTCTCTTGCTTTCTCTCCCAAGGCCTTCTCAAGATCATCTTCACAATGCAATTTGAGAGTTCGACTTGGCCGTTGGCTTGAGGATGGTATCACGGTGGACATCGGTGATGCACCCATACTTTTGAGTAAGTCGCCAATGTTGGCATTGTAGAAGTGGGTACCCGATCATGATTATGGCTCTTGGCACATCGAACAGGCTAAAGATGTTTGACTTGAGAAAAATGGCTACGGTCCTTGCGTCCGCCTTGGGCGTGGCCTTGCTTCTACTTATTTTGACACGTAGTCCTTGCTAGGGGTATGTATTGGTTTACTTAGAGTTTGGCGAGGGGCCCGTGAAATCCATGCCCGTATGCCGAATATTTCTCTTGTGAGATAGGTACCAAGGGCATCTCATTCCTCCTTGAGACATTGCCCTGGCGTTGGCACTTATCGCATTCTCGGCCTTACTTCGTAGCTATCCTTAAAGATAGTGGGCCAAGAGAACCCACAATCGAGGATCTTATGCCGTTCTCTTGTGCCCAAAATGTCCACCCTTTCTTCTCATGGCGATTCTCAAGGATGCTTGTTTGCTCGCCTTAGGAACGAATCTCCTCAAGATCAAGTCGAGCATTGCTTCCACAAGTATGGGTCATCCCATCGTATTGTCGACTCTCCTTCTTGAGTTTGTTCCTTTGGTGCGTTAGCATCCCCAGTGACACTCACGAGTCGCGATGTAGTTCACCAGTCGATTGTACCACGGCTCAGCTGGTGTAGATCTCGAGTAGCTCCTCGTCTGGAAACGTTGCTCGGATTGGATCTCGCCATCCTTTCTCAAAATTCTCAGTGGTCGGCCACTTGATTTTGAGATCCATTCTTGTCTTTGATTTCAGCGTCGAACTCACGGAGGAGGTATCCACCATATAGTCTTGGCTTTGTGTCCTTCTTGCCATGAGATATTTTAAGGCGGTGGTCGGTGTAAACCACCGCCTTGCTCCCAAAGGGTATGGCGAAATTTCGAAGGCAAACACCACGGCAAGAAGCTCCTTCTCCGTGGTCGTGTAATTGATCTACGGCCGGTGGTCTTGATGCATAGTAGATGAATGAGCTCTCCTTGCCAATTTTCTGCCCAAGCACCGCGCCAAACAGCGTATCCACTAGCGTTGCACATCACCAGGGCATGCCCGTTCGGGTGGCCTTATGATGGGCGCCGTGATAAGGTGCTCGCTTGAATATCCGAAGGCTTTTTCATGCATCGTCGAACTCCCACGGTACATCGTTACGGAGGCGGTTCATTGGTTGTGCTATCTTGGAGAAGTCCTTGACAAAATGCCGATAGAATCCAAAGGGCCAAGGAATCCAGTCGCTTGATGTTGGTGGGATAAAGCGACAGCTATTATCTCCACCTGGCTTTGTCTACCTCAATGCCTCTTCTTAGAGATAACATGTCCAAGGACAATTCCTCTCTCGACCATAAAGTGACATTTCTCATAATTGAAAGATAAGATCCTTATCCACGCACCTCTGCAGAACTAACTCAAGATGCTCTATGCATTGGTTAAACGCGTCTTGCCATATATGAGAAAATCATCCATGAACACCTCAATGCATTGCTCAAGCAAATCGGAAAATATACTCATCATGCATCTTTGAAATGTCCCGGAGTATCAGATAAACCAAATGGCATACGACGATATGCAAATGTGCCAAACGGACAAGTGAATGTAGTCTTATCTTGATCTTCTAATGCCACACAAATTTGCATATAACCAGAGTAGCATTCGAGAAACAAATACCTATTCGTGAGTCTCAAGATCCGTCAATGAACGGCAAGTGGAAGTGGTCCTTCCGGTCACCTTGTTGGACTTTCGTAATCTATGCAAACCCTCCAAATCTTCGAGTCTCATCGCGACCAGTTCCTCGCCTTCATTCGACCACCGCATGCGGATTTCTTTAGCACGACGTGGATCGGGTGACCCACCGGTCGTCCGAGATAGGGTAAATGAGGCCCAACTCAAGGAGTTTGAGTATCTCCACCTTGACAACTTCTTTCATCACCGGGTTGAGCTTATCCGGGGTCTCTAACCGCACGGCGTCGCCCCCGAGCAAGATGTAGTGTTGGAAAACAGTAGGGCGATGCCCTTGAGGTCGGCTAAGGTCCAACCGATGGCCTCTTTGTACTTGCTCAAGACGGCCCTCGTCTCTTCTTCTTCTTTGACCATCAACTCGAAGCTTATGACTACTGGCAACGTCTCGTTGGCTCCGATGTAGATATACTTTAAGTGCTTGGTGGCGCTGAGCTATAGCTTGGGGCTTTCTTCACGAGGTTGCATCTCTCCTTGTCATGCACTAGCGGTGATTGATAGCTTGGTTGATCGTCCCCACCTGGTCGGCTTCTACCTCAAGCACTTCGTTTCCTCGACTTCATCCTTGTCGAGATACTCTTAATCTTCATGTGTCCTTGATGACTCTTTCGACACGCCCTGACCACCACGTTGGCGGTATCTCTCAACATCCTTCTCGCGAGATCGACAAAGTCCACCATCTCGTGTCAATCGGAAATTGCTCGGCCTTGTAGATGTCAAAGGTGACCGTCTTCCCAAATAATTTGCATGTGAGCTTCCCCGTGTCGTAATCGACAGAGTTCGGGCCGCCTTGAGAACGGCTCGCCTAGCAACATGAGCTGCTTCGTCCGTCGATCGCCCATATTTAGAACGAGAAATCGGCCGGAAAATAAGGTATTGCACCTTGACTAGCACATCTCAAACGATCGCTTCTGGATAGACACTGACTTGTCGCGGTTGAATCTCAACGCAATATGGTCGGAGTGGTCCGAGTTTCAACTCTTGATAGATAGATAGATAGATAGGGCATCACATTGATTGATGCCCCGAGATCGAGCATAACTTGGTCTATCCTCGTTGTCCCGATCACGCAAGGTATATAGAACATCCCGGATCGGTACACTTGATTAGGGAGATCTCGCTTGAGTACGGTGAGACGCCTCCCCATTTGAACTTAGCATCGTCCGTGTACTTGACTCTCTTGGTACACAGCTCTTGAGGAACTTGGCGCACTCGCATCGAGGTCAAAGCGATGATCAAAGGTATGTTGATCTCACCTTCTTAAAGATCTTGATCATTTCATTCATTTCTTCTTCTTTGTTCCTTGCCAACCTTCCCGGAAGGAGGCCCGATCTTGATCTCCGCCTTGTGTCGCCACCTTGGGCAGGGATCCTTCACCGGGTTCGGTACCTTGACCAAGTCCTCGACTTCCTCGCTATGCCTTCCATCTCGACCGCCCTCGACCGAGGCTCCTCCCTGCTTGGCAAGTTCTTACCGCTCCTCGTTGATTGTGTTGACGTGCGCATTGGGTTGATTTGCACTTGAGCGTGAAGTGTCCTTGCTTTTGGTTGAGCTTTGATATCTCTTGCGTCAAGGTGTTGTCGAGTCAAGACAGATTGTAGGACTCCTCGTCTCTATTTTGAACTTGTCGAGGTCTTACACTATCCTTCCTTGGGTAGCTCCTTGATTGTGTACTATCTCGGCTAAAGATAGCCGAGCTTGAGGTGGATTACGCCAGGAGTCTCGTGCCTCCGCACCTCAAGTTCTCGTGATTTTTCCATGGTGGATTGTACGGTCAAAACGGGTTTCGACCTTGGCGTTCCTCCACCATGCGCTGTCGACATGCCCAAAGGCATTCACTTCTTCTTCTTCACCACTTGTAGACACTCGTCCGTGTTGTGGGTGGTGGCAAAGCAAAGCTGACACGCTTTGACATTCTTCTTGGCCATAGAGGGCCTCATCACGTCCATTATTTGTTTCATCATGGCCTTCATATCTTTCATGTCGAATCCATCTGAAGTGGTAGCTTCTTGGTTGGGCATCGTCTTGACCATTGCGCTGGCATCATCCCGAGACTCTTCAGCCAAGTCTACGAGTAGTTTGAATGCCTCACCGGGTTGCTTGTTGAGTATGGAACCTCCACACGCAAACTCACGAGCTGCCTCGACTCGCCCTCAAGCCATTCACATAATATCGATCGATCTTGATCGAGATTTGGTGATTGGGACACTTGCCAAGACGGATTTGAAACAACACCAATAGTCGTACACCGCCTCGCCATTCCCCATCCGGAGGAACTCATCCTTTCCTCACGCTTTGTATCCTTGAGATGGGATAGTATCTCTCAAGGAACTTCTGAAGCCACGCCCAAGTAGTGACACTACCCGTAGCAAAGTGTACAAACCACTCGAAAGCACCGCCATGGAGAGTGAACGGAAAGGATATGAGTCGGATGTACTCCTTCTTGAATTTATCCGCACACCTTATTGTGCTACACACCATTTCAAGTCCCGGAGACGACGGCTCCTCTCCCGGTATATCCTCAAGCTTGGCAAGATCTGCATAAAAGAGTGCCACAGCCCCCAGTTGTCCTCGATCTCGGGCAAGGTGATGCCCAAGGGGCGGAGACTGTTGTTGTTCGGGAACATCATCTCCCGAAGCGTGTGCTCTCCTGGATGTGGTGGGTTTTGTGAATTCCTCTCCTCCATGTTGTCTTGCCTTGGTACGTGCCTCCTCAAGACGGAGGCGTTTCTCCTCGCCTTCTTTCTTCTCCGAATGGTTCTCTCAATCTGGGTCAACAGAGCTCTCCGTCCTCGCCGCAAGGTTAGGTCGGAGCATACAAAAACCAAACAAAAAATAAAAGAGTGAATAACAACACTAGAATAGCGCAGCTCCCCGGCAACGGCGCCAATCTGACGACGCTCGATTTACCCGTCGTTAGAGGTACCAAGACACGTCAAGATACATTTATAATCTCCTCCAACTTGAACATATAGTTCCGTACATGGCAAGTTAAGGGGTCGAACCCAAGAGAGCTGGTTGTGTTGTTACTCGAGTTGTCACAGTTTGAGTAGGAGGTTGCCCAGAGGCGAGGTGTCGGTCAGTGACGGTCTCGATGAGATGTCTTGAGAGATATATCTTGAGCAAAGTAAACGAAACTAAACACAAGGTAAAGAGATTAAATAATAAGTAGTTGGGCCAAGGGTTCCAGACGCTGAGATATTGGTCAAGACGCCGGTCATAGGTTCAAGGATTTTCACCATGAGTGTATGTCGTGGTTAAAGGTACCAAGGGTAGATGCCCTTTTAGGTTGTCACGCACACCGTGCCCCCAACCCCGCCTGCCTGTAGATTTTAGGACTAATACAGAGGCCCCCGCACGCCCTGCAAGACGGTCTCCAAGATAGGGTCGTCGCCCCAGCAAATTTTATCGACTAGACAAATTAACTAGCCACAAATCGGTCCAGGAGTGGCTCATGACCTTGCCCAAGGCCGACGGCTACAATCACCCACTCCACCGCACTTCCCGGACAAAGAGACACTCGATGTCTTACTCCGGCTATTGCTTGTAGCTATCCCTCCCCAAGGCTACCGGCCGAGTTAACGCCAAGAAATGAATAACATGTATAAAGGCCTAGAGCTTGGAACACCCACTCAAGGTTCTAGGACATTTAGACCTCACGACTTATATGACCTTGACTCAACGTGCTTCACCCCGAGCCCAACCTAACCGACTACTCACGATAATCGATATAAACATAAAACAATAAACAAGAACATAATCAAACCATACTTGAATAGAAAATCAAACGAATCAAAACATTCTCTCATGCGGTTGCTCAGCGAGAGATAACCAAATACATAATAATAAATTGTTTGCCCGTAGGACTTGTATCTTCTCACCAATCGCTTCATGAAATGCAAGAGAAATAAAGAGAGTTGAGAGAGATTTTGATTTGATGCTCTCTCCGAATGTTGTGTCTTGAATGCACACTGAGTTCGAATTCTTTTGGGAGCCTAAGTAAACTCCCATTTAGCTTGGTCAGTGCACGCATCTCGAGGTGGTAGGTGGTGAGTTCAGCAGCTTGGCTCGAGCTCGGTCCCGACAAGAGCTCCTCCGCTTCTGGCCCCGCGATTTGTCTCATCTCGGCAACAGCAGTCGACCTTTCCCTTTTCAACAAAAATCAAGCGCGTGAGAGAACCTTGCCTTAATCTTTCCTTTTCGCAAGTTTGCTGAAGATCTTGTCCGCCTCACCAAATCCCGACTTGACCTCCGTCCACCGCCACCTCGCCTTTCTAACCTCTCCTCGCCTCTCAATTACCTTCGACTCCACTTCACTCTTTGATCGTGTTCAGCTCCCATGCGGCAAAGGTCTCGCAATATGTCGAATGTCTTACCAAGGTAATCTTCGAATTTTACCTCTCTCATGGAAGGTGGCGATCTTGCCCAAGGTCCGGCTCAACCTGCAATACCCCAAAGCGTATCCTCCTAGAGACAAACACACGCAAAGAACACACACAAAATGCACACTTTCTAGGGCAAGGATTACCCCAAAAGAGCACGAAAAATGGGCTCACAAGATTACGGGTTAGATAGTTTGCATAGGGTGTCCTCGCATTTCTTCACACGTAAATGATAGATTTGGAGGGATGCGTCGTGGGCGTGACGGGTGACAATGGGTCACGACGATGTCTCTTATAACAGTTGATGCATGTCATGCGGTGAAAACACGTGCACCTATGACCGAGTGTTAATCATCTTCACCAAGTTGTTGCCCGCCGCATTCGCTTTTATTATTTGATATTTCCTTCGAGTTTGTTTCGTGTTACTTTAGACTTACCTATAGTGATCAAAATAATTACACTACTTTCACCCTTTTAAGTGACATCGTGACATCGTGAGATTGCTACACCAACTCCTCGTAGGATCGACCCTATACTTATCGGGCTACGCCGTGATGGGCAATAGGTTATAAATTTATTTTGAACGCTAAACGACAGTGTCGTCGTGGTGCTAGAAACCAAGCTTTCAGCAACTAACACTTCGTTGCTTACTTGTCCAAACTCTTACTTAACTTTTTGGGGGTTTAGTAGAGCGGTTTTCTAACTAGGGATCTGAGTTATCACAGACGATAAACTCAGGATGTCTATGCTTAAGATAAACAAGGTGAATATCCTAGACGTAAGAAAATGTATGTTGAAGTCTCAAGCTGATAAGTATATTTGAGCTCTTGAGTCTTGCTGATACAATGAATATTTTCTTCTTCAAAATTGTTGTTTGATTGGCTTTGAGCTTTTAGCTTGAATACTTGAGATTTCAAATTGCAGCGTTTCGATAACCTTTAAAATTGGATTCTGCATAATATAAATATAGAGGAATAAGAATAGTGCCGTTGGAGGACAACCATTCAAATCCTTCTATTTGTCTTCTGAATTCTTCCCGTTGAGAATCCTTATACGTTTTTCTGAAAAAAATTGCATCATTGTACACTGTAACTCTGCTACTCTAAAAATGTGCTATGGCATGTCAGGATCTTCTGCAGATATACTACAATACATGACGAGTCAAACACTCAAGACTAAATCCTTCTGTGTTTCTTCAATCTAGTTGACTCTATGTTTTGTCAACACTGACTTAGGTTGGGCTAGTCGAGGTTGCACCTCCTTTGAATCCTAGATATCAGCTTTGACTATTGCCAGTCAGTTTTGACTTCTGATACCCTGCTTTGACTTCCACAAAGATAGTTTGCTGCTTGATATGGCACTTAGTCATATCTCGACTCCTACTGTCCTTGATGGCGAGTTTTCGGTCTTGATCTCCGTGCTTGGTCTTGGATGTCGATCTTTAATCTTCGACTTCACTCCAATAGCTCTAATTTTCAACATCACTTGTACTTTCAGTCTTCAGATATCAATTGGTCTTCCGTCAGTCTTCAGTCTTAAGTACGTGATCATTCAGTTGAGCTATCGTCAGTTGCATTGATACTGATACTCCTATCAATATGACTGTCTCTTAGTATTGCTTGAACTCTTTCCGTTTTGGGTCTGTCCAAGCTGGTAGTTCCGCTGCTGAAACCTGTAATATAAACACCAAACTCGCAAACAAGTCATTAGCATAAGTTACTTCAACAAATCAATCATCAGAGGTTTTAGGATCTAATCAAAATACACAATTAAGATAGATTAATTCTTTATACATAGAAATTTTCTTGTATTTCCTATACTTAGGAATTTTTCCAACAATTTTTCCATTTTTTGATGATGCCAAAACCTTAAACATTATATACTAAGGACAAACCATAAAGATAGATAACCAGTTTCAGCAGAAGGACTTGATTCCTCATTACTGTGATCATCCTTCTCTGTAAAATAGGGCTAGTTCAGCATAATAAGGTATAAAGCAAGTACATAGCCTGGACAAATAGTCATTATCATCAGGATGAGCTGGTTTAGTGTTTTATAGATGATAGGTTGTAGAGATTACAAGATACAATCCTTTATACTCAGTATCAGTAGCAAAACCTATACAATTCTATTACAACTTCTTCTAACCAGATTCATATTTTTTTCTGCCTTGTCCTCGCTTCATCAGTCAGTTGTCCATACATGGCGAAGATTCTTTTGACAATCTTCTGGAATACTTTTGGTTGTTGTGCTGGATCGATATTCAAGTGTTCAGCAGCAATCTCGAATCGATATTCAAGTGTTCAGGTTGCTTTGGAGGGATAGTTATGGTGAAATATTGTCTAGCCGTGCAGTTGACCAATTTTTCTACAAGGTCCTTGTCCTTGTATTCCAGGAGGAAGTTTCTGAAGCCGTCAGTTGTCATGTCGGGTGTATCAGGTAGTAATACCATATGATAAACTTCATCTTTAATTGTTCCTATTTATCGTCCAGCTCAGTCGGGATCCACTTATCAGACTAGGGTCTGGCTCCTGCAACTGAGGTTCTTAGAAGATCTTTCATTTGGAATTAGCTCAGAGCACTTCTCTCGTCGATCATCTTTCTCCCTACTACAACAGTCAACGCTTTCTGGGCATCTCCCATTAGTTTTTGTTTTTCCTTTTCCGCACCAACCTGTTGTTTTTTATTCTACCATGCTTTCAGAGATGTTGGATCTCCTAGCATTTCAAATGAGGCACTTGCATCAAATGCAGCAAGGTAGATTCCTTTTTCATTTGGTGTGGCAGCTTGTTGTACTGATGGGGCAGCTTCTTTCTATTTTCAAGCAATTTCTCTTCTTTTGAATGCAATAACATTCTTCCTAAGGCGCTCCTCTGCAGCTTCTCCTCAATTTCTTCATATTCCAGCTGGATTCAATCAAGAGTTTCATCAAATAATATTCATTCCATCACAAATCCATTTAGTTTAATCCCTAGAACAAATGAATTTAGCCAATCATGCTCATGTTCAACAAAATATCAAAATCAATAGAAAACATGATTAGAGATACAAGAGTTTGAAGGGATGATCGCTTAATTTTCTAACACGAAAAGGTGTAAGTATAGGGTAAGCGAAGTATCGTATCCACAGGGATTGTCATGTGAAAATACAGAAGCTAACTCAACAAGGATTCATCATTATCCAAGCAACAAAAATGGTTTGGTAAGATTTTAGGGCTTCGGAAATCAATCCAAAGCAAAGGTAACAAAACAGAAAGTAAAATAAAGCAATAAACACTCGGATGTTTAAAAACAGATAAAGACGACTAACCCTATGGATGCATTAATCCTATCCACAACGTATGTTTATCCTGTTCATATTAACCAATTTTAATCCAGACAAGATGGAAGATCACATATATAACCGATAATTTCTGTTACGACAAAAGCGGTCAGAGATTACTAGTTTTCCCTATTCTTTATTCGCCTCTAGGTGAAAACAAGCAACTCCAAACGGATCACAAAGAATATGCTTCCTACGAATATCCTATCTCAGCTACGACTCAAGGTTCATTCGTATCATGCATTCGAGATCGATTGACAATTAACACAATTACGTAATTAATCGACAACTAGATATGCATCAAGATTGATCGAAATCAACACATATAAATAAGCACAATCGAATCATGAATCAATGCACGGACGGTAAATAGCGATATGAGAATCACAACATATAGGATCGAATCATGCAAACCCAGGATTAGAGCGAAAAACTAGCGACATAATAAACGGAATAAAATACGATTTAACCATAAAACGGAAATTAAATATATAAAACCCGTGATGAGCGTTGGATGAACAATCGTTGGGCTTGAATCCCAACCTCGGTAAAACGGAAATTAGAAGATTGTCCTGACGAAGCGTTAGGATCGTGAATAACGTAAAGACAAATGAAGAACAATGCGTAAAACAACTCTAGAATGCAAATATATGGAACCTAAAGCTAAAAATCTGGAAAACTTATGAAAACTAAGAAAAGAGGCTCGGAATCGTAGGTATCAAGTTAGGGCGAGGGTGTTGCCGTATATATAGCACACCCCAAACCCTAATTTGCCTTCCGCCGCTCGGTATCGCGAAACCTTTCCCATGATCGCTAGGTGCGGTCGCGAGGTAAGTCTCGCCTTCCTCTCGCTTCCGCCGTCGCCTCTTGCGCCCGCTTGGCTGGCTCATGACCATGATAGTGATCGCTAGCCTCGATCGCGAGAATTCGTGCAGTGGCTTTCTCGGCTACTGGCTCGCGGGCACGAGGTCGCGATCGCGGCCTCGCTGGGTTCTCGCGGGTTGCCTGGCGGCCAGCCTAGCGACCGCTAGGTTGGTCGCTAGAAACAAGCCGATGTGTATTTTGCCTCGTCGTGGTTCCTTGCTTCGATTTTCAACATATGGACCTACACAACACCAAAAGAACACCCAAGAGCGGTATTTTCTAAAATAGATAAAACATTAAGAATCGATCGTGGCACATTAAACGAGCTAAATTCATCTTCAAATATCAACTATAAACGTGTACAATGCGCGTTTATCAAGGGACAAGTCCTAAAAACTTTAGTCTTCAAGCTTTTTTTTTTATTGCTTCTTCTTCTCTAGCTCCAATGGAATGATTTCTTCTTTCTAAATGGGTGAAAAATGGATAATGTATTATAAAGAGGGAAGATTGTGTGCTTTAGTGTGGAGTGAAAGCTAGGGTTTATGATAATGGATCATTAATTAAGTGTTAGAAGGGTGTAGTGTGTTGAGGAAGACAAAAATGGGGAAAAATTGGACAAAAGAGGGGGAAAATATGTTTTCCTAAAACAGAGTGTGTCTCCAGCGACCCAGCCAACGGTCTCTGGCTCTGGCCTCCAAAACAGCCCACGGCAGTAGGCGATGCAGCGATCGCTGGTGGGCCCACTGCAGCTTGCGTGTTTTGTCCATTTTGCTTCGTCCTCCTTCGTTTGGGCTTTGAATTGCTCTCTGCTTTTTCTATGTCTTTGTATCGAAATCCTCTTCGATATTATGTGATCCTTTCATCCCAAATTGATCTCCATTTTCCTACAAAAGTTCATAAAAAAGTACAAGTATCAAAATTTCACAAAACACTAAATTTTGCAATAGAACTCATAACAAATATGATTTGGCTTAGTGAATTGGCATAAAAATCAGCCTAAAATTCATGCAAAAACCATGTTTATCAAACATAATTGAGTATGGAGACGTTTGGTTTGGCAGATGAGATAAATAAGATTGATATAATAGAATAGCATATGATTATTTGGATTATTTAATCTTCTATTTAGATTTATTGTTGTGGTTTATGATAAATTGGATTATGACTAAAATATTGTAGCATGATAACAAAATTAAATTTTTAATCCACTTCCTTTCAATTTGCAACCACATGAAAGAATAAAAACATATATGATTATTATAATTATTAATCCTTTAAAATAATTTAATTAATCGAACCCACAATTTGAAGCTAAAATTAATTAATTAAAAGGCCTAAAAAAATCAACCCAATCCTAATTAATTTACGAGCTCATTTTCAAAAAGATTAAAATTAATGTTGGGCCCAAACAAAATGAAAGGAAAAAATACCCTAGCCCATCTCTCTCTCTCTCTCTCTCTCTCTCAAACCCTAATTCAGAAGCTTTTCCCCCCATACCTCGTCGCTGCCGCCAGACTAGGCGAGGCTGCTATCACACATAGTTTTTAAATAGTTTTAAAAGCATATTTATTACTTAATTGATAGTGAAAGTTATGTTTTGAACGAGTATTTGAATTTTTTATTTTTTTAAATTTGAAGAATTGACCGATCGTTCTTGGACAAAATGTCAATAGTAATTTGATATAGGTTGAGAATGAAAATTTGCCTTATCTCGTTAGGTACCTCAACAGACTGAAACAACTAAATGTTACTATTTCATTTCAACATCGTGGAATAATATTTAATGTTATCGGAGATTGTGAGGTTCACTAAGTTTTAATAATACATTATTTATTTGCGACTTGATTAAATTATGTATAAAAAGCTACTATCACGGGACATAGTTATCATGTAATAGATATGGACAGGCTTGTACAATGTCGTCGATTTTCATTTTCATTAATCTTCGTCGATTGTCATTTTCTTTAATCTTCGTCGATTGTCATTTACTTGACCCATCTATAACAACTCACTGGAATAAAAATGTTTGCGCACATCCAAATCTATCATATTGATTACTCATCTAGCGAACAATGTTACTAATTTTGATAGGTTGAGAAAAGAAAAAGGTGCTCTACTTGGGTCAGATCTACATAACTCGAATTAAAAAACTAAACGTTCGGTTTAATTTTAACATCTTGGAACAATATTTAATTTTATGGAACATGGCCGGCCAGGTTGGTAGTTTTACACAGAATACATCTTCTTAATTTTGTCGAACATGGCCGGCCAGGTTGGTAGTTTTACGCAGAATACATCTTCTATTTGCCACTTGATTGAAATATAAAAGCAAACCAGAAAAATCTGACATGAACAGGTATGCACAACGTCGACGTCGTCGATTGTAAATTAATTATATTATTTACTTGACCTATAATTAACATATCATTATTACAAAATTACTAGTTCGAAGTCTCTCTTACTATTTAGGATATATTAATGCGATTTCGGTTTTCTATACTTATATTTTTTTTCTAGATTCATGTACTTTATCTAGCTAATTAAGATCAAGTCCGAATATTATTATTTTGACTGAAATAAAAGGAGAATTATATAGAACTACACATTTTTACCTTCTATACCTATTTCTTAATTTGCTACAACTTATATCTATTTGCAAATAGAAACATGCATACTACAAAATAGATCATGTATATTTTAAAACAGAAACTCATATACATGTTCGTATTTAATATTATACATGTTTGTGTTTAGTATTATACATATTTCTGTTTAATTATAAGCATGTTTTTTGTATCGTGTAACAAATTCAGTTACGTTAACTTACAGGCTGAAGCTATTTAAGATTATTCAAATCAGTGAGGATATACTGTATTATATATATATATATATATATATATATAGAGAGAGAGTTTGATTGAATAAGAACCATTTTTATCCTAAAACTAAGAACCAAATGATTGTTGATGAAAGTTGATGAATCTATTGAGAAGTTATTGAATTCAAAATTCGAATTTTCACCCGGTTCAATCCCACGGGCGACTTAAATTCTTTTTTTTGATTCATAACTTTCACAATGGATTCATCAACTTTCACCGCGAATTCATCATTTTTAGTTCTCACGTTCACAAAAAAATTTACCGTCACGTTAACCATCCCCTATATATATATATATATATATATATATATATATATATATATATATATATATATATATATAATTAATTAATCTTTTCCTCTATACTGAATTTATTGTTAAGGTATTGTTGGGAGCATCCTTACGCACCCAATAGTTTGACTGTGACATGTTACCTATTATCCACAAGTCACTCATGTGAACGAGTCATGTCAAGGAACAACATAATATCAGAAACCACTGGACGTCGACTACGACTAGGGATGGCAATGGTAGGATCAGGTGAGTCAAGATCCGGATCCGATTTTTTCTTTGGTTCGGATTCGGTCAGGATCCATCGGGTCCAAAAAAATTAAATCCAGATCCAGATCCATAAGATCCACGGATTCGAGGTCTGAGACCCGGATCCATATGTTTTCGTTTCTAAAATAAATTCTAATCAACTATAATTCACAGTAACACCATAATAATCTAAATGCATAATAATACTATAATAATTATTTAGAATTTCTATAATTATCATTATATTGGAAGATGTTAGTTACAGATTTACTATAAAGTAGGAAGTAACAAACAACTCGATCGTCGATGGTGTAAGTAACGTGACTCGTCGTGAATGCCGATAGATACATAATTGATAGTATTTGAAATGAAATTTGGAACATATTTGTTTTGGAATAATTTGAAAAGAAAATTGAAGAGTTTTAAGTTGGGGTTATGTATTTAATTATAATAAAAATAATATGTATATATATATATATATATATATATATATATAACTAAATGGATTTTGGAATGGGAAATTGAGAATGACTATGATACTTATGAATAAAAATTATTTAGGTTAACTAATTTAATTATAATAAAATTATATATATATATATATATATATATATATAATTATGGGTCCACTGACCGGATCCGGACCGGATCCGGTCTTAAAACCTGACTCGGATCCAAACCGGAAAATTGATATATGTTCAGATCCGGTCCGGATCCGTCGGGTCCAGATTTTGAGGATCCGGATCCTTAAAATGGATCCGATCTATGGATCTGACCGGTCCCTGATCTGTTGCCATCCCTAACTACAACGTGTTCATACATTGCTGAAATTTTGTACATTAAATTTATTTCAAATTCACTTCCACATCAAAAGTTTATAGGTCATGATGACTTACTTATGTTTTATTTTTGTTTTCTTTTTTCTTCTTGAAACACCTCTAACTAAGGTTGCGTCTATTATATTTGGAGTGTTATTTGTGAAGTGTTCCTCCCTGTTTGATTCAAAAGGCTTGATTTATTGCTATAATGTTCACGCTGCCCCAAACAATGTTTTTAAAACCAGACCAAATATCAAATCAAATATTTGATTGGATCGTTGGATCATTGGTTTAATCGATTGAACTGATTTTAAAAAATCGGAAATATATTAAATATATAAATACTTTATTTAGATAAAAATCTATAAATACTTGAATAATCAATTAACATGATATAAATTAAATCAAATATTAAACAAACAAAATATTGTATCAATTAGAAGTATATATAATTATTTTTTCAATTATTGTATAATCTTTAAAAACTCATGCGAACCGCTAAAAATTGGTGACCCAGTTTTAGGGATGTCAATATGGGTCGGCTCATAACAATTCGAATAACCCGATAAAATTAGAGGTTAGGGTCGAGTTTTCATAACCCGAATATAAAATCGGGCTATTCGGTTTGTCCGGTCCGGTCATGGTCACACAGGTCGGATTTTTTTTTGCTTTTTGATTTTAATTTGCTTTTTATGTTATTTGTTTTTATTCATTTTTATATGTCTTTTTTTTTATATATATCTATTGATGTGTTAAAAGTTACAAAGATATATTTTTAGCAATTAGATTGTACAAGTTTAGTTATTATGGAATATAGTTGTAATTATATTTAATTTTCATTTTATCTTCTTTTTAATTATATATCTTAAGAAAGTATATTTACTCTCATTCAAATATATCTATTCCATTCATCTACTTACAATTATTATTATTATATTTATCTCATAGTAAATTATATGTGAAACATAAGTATTTGGTATTATGAGATAATAAGGTAGACTATATAATATATAAATTGAATATACTATTCAATATCATTCGATTATATTTATTTATTTTAAATCTACTTATGAGTTACAAATTATAATTGTTTTATCTCATAGTTAATTAGTTATATAAGTTAGATGAACTTTACATTATAATTATGAATTATTATTATATTTATCTCATAATCAATAGTTATGTAAGTTATTTGTAATTAATTTTTAGAATTATAATTGTAGAGATATAAATATAATTTTATTATATTGAAGTGTGTAATTATATTTTATATTCTACATATTGTATATTATATAATCTATACAATAATATTTATTTACTATAGTAGACTATGAAATCTTGATGATATAAGAATATAGTAATACAAAGACATTGTTATTTATATAATATTTATTATATTATATATATATATATATATATATATATACGTAACTTTACTATATTGAAGTGTATAACTATATTTTATATTCTACATATTGTATATTATATAATCTATACAATCATACTTATTTACTATGCTAGTCTATGAAATATTAGATGATATAAGAATATAAAATACAAAAGACATTGTTATTATCTTAACTTTTGTAGCTATTATAGATTGTTTATTTAGTTATTTATAGTGAATTAATTTATTAATTTTTGTAAGTTATAAATTTTAATTGGTATTATTGTGAATTAACTTACACAATATATATTAAATAGTGAATTAGCTATTATGGAATATGAATATTCAGATATATTAAAAATAATTTAGTTGTGAGCATTATTTTCTATTTTTGATAATGTAATATATTTTAAATAGTATTATATTGAATTAACTTATTAAAATTTTTCTAGATATAAGTTTTAATTCCGCTATAATTGTATTATATTATTAGAGATCATTTAATTAGTTACATGGAATGCGGACATTAAAGCATATTAGAAAAAAGAATTTAATTATGAGCACTATTTTTAATTTTTATTGTTTGATATTCAAAGTTAGTATAATAAGATAAAAAAAAAAGAACTTGTGGAATGTATTATATTTATTTTTCAATTATTTGTTTTTTACTCCAACGCTTAATATAAAATATTTAATATATATATATATATATATATATATATATTATTTTATTTTATTTTTAACCTTTCTTGCCGATTGACCGATGAGTTAGCCCGAAACCCGAGAGTTTAGGGTTAGAGTTGAATTTTCTAACCCAAAAAATGTCAACCCGAATAGCCCGAACCGAATAGCCCGACAAATGAGTGGGTTAGCTCAACCCGAACAGGCTGGCCCGATTGACATCCCTACCCGGTTTATAAGAAAATAAATATTTATGCAGAAAAATGGCGCTCACAAAGTTCGAACCGAAGAACCTTGAACCGTGGCAAACTAGACCACAACCATCTGCACCAACTTAAGAGTTTGATTTTAACACAAATATTAATTAATTTAACAATTCTAAATATTAAAATAAATAAAAACATATAAATATCAAATAATTATCATCAGATAAAATATTTCTAAATTATCAGTGTCAAATTATTTTTTCATAAAATTATCATTCATTTGGTTATTATGTTATAAAAAATGATGTTAGGAATTAATCCAAATTTTTAATTGTCCTTTGTTCTATTTTTCTTAAACTTACTTATTTTTTTCATTTAATGTGTACTTTGAATTATTCATGGTGTTGAACAAATATTGCGAAATATTTTAATACTTCTAGTTGATACAATATATACTTTTTTTATTATTTGAAATAATTTTATCATATTATCAAGTATTTATATGTTTTTTATCTAAAGAAGTTATTTATATATTTAATATATAAGCATCATATATACAAAGTCATTCAGTTTTTTAAAATCAGTTCAACAAATCGAATTAGTGATTTAACGACCCAATCATACGACCAGTTTGATGCCCAACCCGATTTTAATAAAAGAGAGCAAACTTAAATACTCATTTTTATCTAAGTGTGTACAACCTATAACTAATTCTAAAATGAGGTGGTCTCTCATGTGGCCCGCATAGTGAGACCACCTAACACCCTAATTAATTAGTTATTAATCCTAATTAAGTAGTTAATTAATCTTAATTAATTAATTTAATTAATTTTAATTGTAAATTAATAAATATAATTTTAAATTAATATATCTTAATTTTGAATTAATAAATTTTAATTATGAATAATAAACCCTAATTATGAATTAATAAACCCTGATTTTGAATTAATAAACCCTATTTGAAATTAATAAACTCTAATTTTGAATAATAAATCCTAATTGGTAATAATAAACCCTAATTTTGAATAATAAACCCTATTGTGAATTAATAAACCCTATTGTGAATTAATAAATCCTAATTATGAATTAATAAACCTCAATTATGAATTAACAAACCTTAATTATGAATTAATAAATTATAATTAAAAAAATCTAATTATGCTTTATTACTATATTTAATATAAGTTTTTGTCATAAAACAAAAGACAAAACATTAAATAATAAATCTAAAAATCAAAGAAAAAAAAGCAATGTAAAAAAATTCAAAGCTTATGCCGTTATGCGCGCTGCGCGTACACAAGTTTTTCACTTCTAAAATTTACTACACTCCATACCCATTTTATTAATTTATTGTATTTTTGAGTAAATACAATTTTTCCCGAATCTCATTAATTTCTCTTTATGAGGTTTAAATCTCAATTTTGGTATAATTAACAAAAGGGGGTTGGTTGATTGCCTTTTATAGGCACCCTCTTGGGTAAAAAGTAAATGAAAAGGAAAATGCTAAACTTACATACTATGTACTTACATAATTAGACATTTTTGTCATTTTACACATTTTCAAGAATTAAGAGATTAGATATATTTTAGTTGAATTTGTAATTTACTTAATTACCCATATTGATAAGTAAGGAAATGATTTCCAAATCTTTCATTTTGGAGAATACAATTAATTGTTCAATTCTGTTTTTTTCGCTTGATTCCGTGATTTGAAATGTCTATTTAAGTTCATTCAGCGAATATTTCGTCCTACTCTAGCCTCTCATCCTTATAATGAAAATGAATACCACTAAGCTACAATAAAATAATTGATGTTTGTGTGACCACACTTCAGACTATATATAAGATACAACGATCTAAATATCTGTTGGAAATCGCGTGCATATATATATAATATTATATATGTGGTCAAGTTCTTGCTGAAGTTTACTTTGACCAAGATTTTGAGTGACGAACGCTTAATTTTGTTAAATTGAATGGCATAGGATCGATCTACGTTTGAGTAGATGATCGTGGTGTATTCACATTCTCAAACCGATTTCCGTGAGTAAGAAATAATGGATCAAAGTTGGTCACTTAAACATGAAGTTATGTGATTAAGGGGATAAGCATGGATTAATTAATCCTTATCCCACATTGATTAATGTATCTTCATTAATTGTCTATATAAGTGGTTCATTGAACACTTAGTATAATTATGTGCACAAGTGATGGTGGAAAGACCGCCGCCGCCGCGCCCCTGCCGGCTCGGGCCGGGCCCGGCACCCGGCGTCCAGCCATGCCCTACGCCCGTGCCGCCCGGTTCGGCTCCGGTTCCGTGGATCTTGGATCTTGGATCTTGGATCTTGGCAATTGGTCTTTGGGTGGTCTTTGGGGGCATTCTTTGGGCTATTCGGGCTTGGTTCCCCGCCCATCGCCTGCGTATATTTTGGATCAATGTTTGATCGAGCCCAAAGATGGAGTTGGTCCGAGGCTCAACTCGTATAGCCCAATCCGTTGGGCTCTTGTGCATTTGAAGAGACGTCCGGATACGTCCAATGAACCCGACGCACGCGTTGTCCAAATTGTCAGAACCGCGACAGCGTTCCGACATGATGGCTCTGCGGAAGCGTGTCCACGTTGTCTCTGTAAACCGCGCAACCCTCTCGCACTCAATGGGGACATAACTCCGTAACACCCGACATCAATGCGGTGTTGACTCAAGATACTCCCATGAGGGGGACGACGCCTATAAATTGGACATGTCTCCCCAGCATTAGTCAACTACTGCAAAAAGCATTCAAGCATTCTCTCAAAGCACTCCCTGCATACATAGCTCGTGTCTAAGCTCCGCCCCGCCTCCATCCGGTTCACGGAGCTCGTTGGTCTCATGTGGTCTACCTACGAGACGCTGCTTTATCTTTACTGACGATACGTCGAAACGAGAGCACTACCGGGGCGTATCTCGTCTTGCGGAAAGAGGCCTCCTCGACTCGGCATAATTCTACGGTTTTTTGTTTCATTTGTTTTTACAATACAGTTTAGTCATTTGTTAGTTTGATCTCCTTCTACATTTCTGTTTTCGAGTTGTATACGCCCGATAAGTTTTGTACTGTTCTGTACACTTTTCCAACAATATCATATGAGCTCTAAAAACTTGAGCAAATTTATCAATCAAACTTATACAGTATCGAATGTGCAGATATAGAATAACCAACAAGGAAACAAGCAAATGAGAGTCGCGGCAAGCGTAGCACTTAGTCATCAAATAAAGAATTATCATGTCATAATATCATGGCTATACTCAAAAGTATATTACCTCAAATTTGCATATGTTGATGAATGTCACAATAAAGCTTTCTTTTCATGGTCCCTCCATTTTCATTCTTGGGTTTCTTCTTCTTTTTCCTTTTTCATGGAACCAACAGTAGAAAAATGATACGTCCATTGTCATTCTTTCATTTCATGGTCCCTCCTTTTGGGAATAATTTTTTTCCATAAATATTTGAGTAAAAAAGGAAAAGAAATAAATCATAATCTCATAATATAATTGTTCCAAAATAGATTAGGGGTAATTTAGTAATGATGCTATTACCATAAATAACGAATTTAGTTAACAAAAATTGAAGGGCATTATGTACGAACATATTATGTACGTTTAGCACTACCCCAAAGGAAAAATGACGTGGGATAGCGCCCACAACTATTCACAGTATTCCAAGATTCTGCACATGAATGAAAGTCGTATATCCAGATCTCCAAGAACACTCTCCCCCAAAAGAAAATAAGAAAATTAATAGAACATGAGTTTTGTTGACAACAAGATATCACACAATCACATGAGTTTTGTTGACAACAAGAACATGAGTTTTGTTGAAAACAAAGAGAATTGGGAAATCGTCGGTTAAGATGTTGTCTTGGCTGTACGGGAGTTCTTTGAGAAGGGGGTCCTGTTGCGGGAGTTCAACCACTCGGTGGTGACTCTCATCCACAAGAAGCATCACAATCCCACCGTAGATGATTTCAGACCCATTGCGTGCACCAATGTCGTCTACAAGACCATAACGAAGATCCTGACTGAAAGGATGACGCGTCTTTGATGGGCAAGATCATTGATCCAGCGCAGGTTTGTGAGAGGACGGAACATCTCGGACAATATCTTCTTGGCTCAGGAGCTGCTCAGAGGCTATGAGAGGAAGCAGATCACCCCGAGATGCATGCTGAAGATTGACCTACAGAAGGCTTATGACTCAATCTCTTGGGAGTTCCTCAGACGGACATTGGATGGGTTGGGTTTTCAGCCATGTTTCACTTATTGGATCATGACATGCGTCACCTCGGCGACATATACACTTGCCATTAATGGAGGGACACATGGGTTCATCACTGGGTAGCGAGGGCTTAGGCAGGGTGACCTGATGTCACCCACTTTGTTCCTTTGCTGTATGGAGTATCTTTCCAGACTTCTGAAGAAACGAACAAGAGAGTTGGATTTTCAATTTCATCCTAAGTGTAGTACTTCAATTATTACACATCTTGTCTTCGCTGATGACTTGTTACTTTTTGGCAAGGGTGACATTGCATCGATGGAGGTCCTTTCAGATGCACTTGGAGACTTTGCTACTACATCCGGACTGAAGATTAATAATCATAAGTCCTTGATATTTATGGCGGAGTTCGACCATTTGAAAGCGAGACAATCTTGGTTTGTTCGGCTTCCCACTGGGAGAACTCCCGACTAGATATCTTGGCATCCCTCTATCTTCAAGGAAGCTAGGAATCACTCAATATAGTGGACTAGTGGAGAAGATAGCGTCTTGTATCCACCGTTGGTCTAATCTTAATCTATCTCTTGCAGGACGGCTGGAGTTGATTCGCTCGGTTCTGCAAGGAGTGGAGTGCTTCGTTGCAGGTTCTTCCTCTGCCGCCACCGTCATTGATCGCATCAATACGATGACTAGGAGGTTCCTGTGGGGTTCGACACACTGTCCTGTCGCTTGGAAAGCCGTTTGTTTACCAAAGGATGAAGGAGGTCTTGGTCTAAGAGATCTTTCGACTTGGAACAAAGCTCTACTAGCAAAGACATTATGGAACATCCATACCAAGAAGGACTCCCTGTGGATCCAATGGATCCATGCAGTACTGACGACAACCTCCATATGGGAGTTTCCTAATCACATTCGCTTATCTCCCTTCTTAAGAATATTCTCATCCTTCGTGATCGTTTTTGCGGGATTGTGACGTGATCATGATAGAGTTGCGATCTTCTTAAGAGTGTTTTGGATCAAAGGACGAGTCTTGCATATCACTACCTCCGGAGAAGGGTGAGGCGATCTTGGCACAAGGCGATTTGGAAGGACTACATCCCGCCTAAGTTTTCATCACCATGTGGCTTGCCATGCGAGGAAGACTTAAGACGGTGGATAGATTGAGATACATGAATATCTCACGGTATGTACCGTTTGTAATGTCCATTTGAAACTCACGATCATTTGTTTTTAAGTACAAGGCACGGAGGCGGTTTGGAAGCAGATCAAAGAATGGCTCCATCTCCCGAGGAGTATGACTACTATTGTCGATGCTATCAAGCATATTAAAAGGGAGAAGAAGCGCTGGTCACTATCATCCTCCGAGCTAAGCGATTGGTTTAGCACCACGGTAAATCACCTTTGGTATGCGCGTAACAAGATCAACTTCGAGGACATCCCTTCGATGTGAAGACCATTGTGAAGAGTATTAAAGAGGTTGTTTATCTTTATTTATATTCTATGTATTCTGTGGATCTTGTTATTTCGCATTTTGAGTTGGCCTTGTAGTGGTGAGGATGTCTCGCCTTGTTCTTGGGTCCACTTTTGGGATGCCATATCTTGTATTTCATATCTTTTAGTGCTTGTTTGGGTGTGTGTGTTGAGGGACCTTAGGCCCAACCAAAGCAAAGGCACTCATGTGGATGCATGTGTTCACATTCCCAATCCCACATGCCCGCGATCACATTGCACAAGGCACTCTTTTCCCACCGTCATGGGGTTTTTAATGAGGCCCGCCTTCAAGGCCACAAGGGGTTTGTTGAGGTGGTTTTGTTTCTTTATCGCTTTCATAGGTTGAGCGCTCTTTTCTTTGCCTATGTGTTTTGGCCTATAGGTCTTTTATCCTCCCTTGCCTTGTTTCTCCGAAAATTGGTGTGTCCCCTCGGTATGCCCGAGTTCGGTTTGTAATATGTTATCCGCTTTATGTTATTTCGCACGCTTTGACAAAAAAACAATCACAAAACTAGTTACTACTTTCTTCTTAATTAAATGTCCCACGACACTACACTCCTTTAGGTGGATTGGGTCTCTCAAATCTAGGATATATTTGTGCTATATACTACGAGATTTCTTCTATGTATTTTTGGGGTGTGATAAATGTTAGGGCTAGCAATTTTCGACACCACGAGAACACGACACAAACACGTAGGGGTGAGTAAAATACCCAAAATTGAATATCCGATCCAGAACCAAACCGAAATTTAAAATTCGTTCGGATTTTCGGATTTTCGTTCGGATCGGATTGACATTTTCAAAATTTCGGATTTTCGGATCGGATTGGATTTTTAATCCGAAAAATTCAAAATCAATTATATATAATTTATATATAATAATAATATTTTATTTAAATATTTTTAAATCTAATATAAATATATATAAGAATTAACAAAATTGGTTTCGATTTTGGATTTTCATAATTTGGATTTTTCGTTCGGTTTGGATAATTTTATAAAATTTTGGATTTTCGGTTTGGATTTTCGGATATTCGGTTCGGATCGGATTGTTTTCTCTCAAATTTGGATTTTGGATCGGTTCGGATTAGGTAAAATCCAACCGAATCGAATGCTCACCCCTACAAACACGCACGAAATTAACTGTTAGTATTGACCTTATCATGTTCGTGTCCTTATCGTGTTGAGATGATAAGGACACGGTAATTTCATTCGTATTAGTATCGGATCCGTGTCGTGTTCGTATAACACGATAATTTTCGTGTTGTATTCGTATTCGTGTCGGATCTTGTATTTTTCGTATAATTCGATAATATTTATATATATTTATATTAATTTAATTATATTTATATGTTTTTACTTCTTTTATTAATTTATTTTCTAATTTTGATTTGAATTTGTTATATCGTGTCGTGTCAACACGAAAAAAATCATGTCATATTCGTGTTCGTGTCGTGCTCGTTCGTATCTGTGTCAGTACATTTCGTATCGTGTTCATGTTTGTATCGGACAGATCCTTAACGGGTCATGTTCATGTTTGGCCTTATCGTGTCGTATCATGTCGTTATCGTGTCGACACGATAACGATCCAACATGCACGAATTGTCAGCCATAATAAATGTACATACAAGTCATAGATCCCAATCTTCCCCTAAAAGGTAACGAGAAAATCAATAGATCACGCATTTGGTTCATAACAAGATCACAATCACAAAACCAACTCTTTTTTTTACACCAACAATATTTTGATCAAAGTGTTCTAGCACCCTTATTCGTTATTTTCACGCAAGTATTTCTCATATAGAAATGAAGAAAAGAAGACTGAATACTATTGGTGCGACAATGAAAAGCCATGTTCAAAAACTTCAATTCTCATTCTTCGACATCATTTGGATTTTTATTCTTCAACATCTGCAAAATTAACTTCCACAATGCAAAAAATTCGAACTTTTTTTTTATTTTATAACTTAAATATTATTAAGAGCTCATCTTAAAAATTATTAAGAGCTCATCGGTGTGAAACAAACAAGTTTGTGCTGAATTGGTCTTCAGATAGATAAGAGAAAGTCGGATCAACATTAACTTTAAGAATAGAAACACTAATCAAAAACCAACATTAACTTCAAAAGTAGAAAAAACATTTGATTCGGGTACAGAGATAAGAAATTTTGTGCAAAAATTTAACATAATTTGGATTCTTAATATTATTCAAACTTCAAGAATAGAAAAACCAACATAAAAACATTGATCGGTGTACAGACCAGATATATTCAGATATGATACATAATATAGAATATAATTATAACATTATACTAATTTATTATTTTGAAGATTAAGTCTAATAACATCAATTAAAACCTAACTGTAAGGACACTTTAGAAATTAGAATTTTATATTTAATTTGAATACATCCTACCAGATAATGGACTCTATAAATAATATATTGATTATATTGTAGATATTTAAATATGGAAATGTTATCGTGATAACTATTTTTATCTTGAGAACGTGACAATCATAAATTGATAAATTCACAGTGAAAGTTAATGAATCTGTTGGAAAAGTTACTGAATCCAAAAAAAAACAAAATTTTCAGCCCTTATGGGATTCGAACCTGGGTGAAAATTTTGAATTTTTAGATTTAGTAACTGTCCCAACATATACATTAACTTTGATAGCGAATTCATTTTGTCCATAGTAAATTTTGTGTTTCTTAATTCTTACGATAAAAATTGTTCTTATTTGAACCTCACGCTACTTTAATATATCTATAAAATATGATATTGATATTTTATACGCTAAAAAACATTACAGTCAAACATATAACACGATTTATTATATAGTGCCTAGCAAGCGGGTCATAATGGATAAAATGTAGATAAAAGATGTAAGTTAATTTACTCTTATGACTCAAACAAGGCTTATCACTTTATTTCCATGTGACACTCTTAGTACTTCTCTTTGTATGACCCACATTAACTAGTAACTAGGACATTTATTAGGGGATAGAATAAATATATAAAAATAATATAAATTAATATATTATTCACTTTGATGGGTTGATTAATTTTGAATTTATTTAATTATCTAATTTTAAAATACTCGATAATATTCGAATGTGCAACCTCTTCGGAATAGGAATTATTTTGAGGATCGGACCTCTTTTCTACAATTTTGAGCACTCACAACTTAAAGAGTCGAAAGCTTCAGTAAACCAAGGCCACATTTATGATTAGGTATGCGTCCACCCAGACTTACAAGTGAGGCCAAGACATGTTAAATGAACCAGGCTCACTACTTCAACCCAAACATGTATTTTGCCTAATAATAAAACTTGAAGCTATTTATTATTAAAATGAAATCATATTCTTATTCAGCCCACATTATCAATGAATTCTTGGACCATTTACCCATCAGGCCTATTTGTAAACTTAGCCTCATTTAACTTTTCACTTTTACTTACATAGGTATATATCACCAAATTCAGCCTACTAACATCGTTAACCCTCTAAACTTCATAACAAATTCAAGACAGAAGATTAGCGCCCAGAAAAACAAAGTATCCTCCAGTGGATTTACGATCGTCGACTGAACCTGCCCAGTCAGCATCGGAGTAGGCATAGAGCGACAGATATGGAGATGACTTGAACACAAGTGAATAATGGATAGTGCCTTTGAGGTGTGCGTGTGTTGGCCTAGTGGTAGAGCGGTTAATGCCTGAAACCAAAGGTCTCGGGTTCAAGTCCACCGTGACGCGGCCTTTAAAATTTCTGTATTTAATGACTCAAAAAAAAATTATAATTTTTGTGTGTGTGTGTTGGCCTAGTGGTAGAGTGGTTAATGCCCGATGCCAAAGATCTCGGGTTCGAGTCCACCGTGATGCAGCCTTTAAAATTTCTGTATTAATTGACCAAAAAAAAGGATAGTGCCTTTGAGATAGCGAAGAAGCCGTTTGCATGCTTTCCACTGAAGACAAGTCGGTTGTTGAAGAAATTGACTCAGTTTGTTTACCATATAAGATATATCCGGACGGGTTATGGTGAGATATTGAAGTGTCCCAATGGTGTTGCGGTATAGAGTGGGATCAACAAAGTGAGGACTGTCATTGATGTGAAGTTTGGTGCCAGTATCATAGGGCGATGGCTGAGGATTGCTATCAAGAAGATGTGTTTTAGCAAGAAGATCCCTCATGTACTTTGTTTGAGACAAGGTATAAGCAAATCATTTCTTGGACAATTCAACACCAAGAAAGAAATTCACACTCCCGAGGGTTTTGAGAGCAAATTCTAAGGAAAGAGTAAGATTGAACTTCTTTACAAGTGAAGGATCATCACCTATTATGAGGATGTCATCGACATAGACTAGCACTAACAAAAGCTTTCCATCATTTCTCATATAAAAAAAGGAATGATCGGAGTTAGACTACTTGAAACCATAGGCAGTTAAATGATTTTTAAGCCTATCATACAAGGCTCGAGGGGCCTGTTTTAAGCCGTACAAAGACTTCTGCAGCCTACAAACCCAATCCGGGTGTTAGGGTCTGCCAATCCTGGGGGCTGCTTCATATACACAGGCCGATCAAGATGCCCACTAAGAAAGGCATTATTTATATCTATATGTTGAATATCCCAACTGTAGGTCGCGGCCAAAGCAAATAACAGTCTGACAGAAACCGGTTTCACAATCGGACTAAATGTTTCAAAGAAGTCGAGCCCCGTAAGTTGTTGGAATCCCTTGGCTACAAGTCTAGCCTTCAGTTTATCAAGAGAGTCATCAGCAAACAATTTAACTCTATAAACCCATTTGCAATCAATAGGATGCATACTCTCTGTAGGTGGAACAATATCCCATGTATATTTAACTTTGATGGCCTCAATCTCAGTTGCCATGGCTTTATGCCAGATAGGATGAGCAATAGCCTCATGATAAACCCCATTTCTGCCTGGTTTATGAGGTTGTTTTCATTCGTTTTATAATATTTAAGAGGTCATTTGAGCTTTCATTTGATATGTTTATGTTTACCTTGAAAGATATTATGTCGTGTGTTTTTTGTGTTATTTTTGCACAGGTTTGGATATCAAAAAGATGGATCACGAGAAAGAGGGATTTTGTCCCGTGAGCTCGTGACCTTATCGCGCGAAGAAGATTTGTGAGCATAGCTCGCGAAGAAATACGAAAATCAGCAAGACACGCCTCGCGACCTTTCTTCGCAAGTTTGTGTCGCGAGTTAAACTCGCGAGGAAAGACGGAGGTAGGAACTAACGTTGGCTCGCGAATTTTGCTCGTGAGCTAAACCTCCGAGCCAATGCGGGTTAAGGGTTACATATTGTTGGCGCAGTTGAGTTGGAGTTGGAGAGCTTTTACCGAGACACTTTTTACTATAGATTTTAGAGCAGAACACGATTTTTCTTTAGCGTTTGAGAATTCTTTCCCGTTCAATTTCGTATTTTAATTTCTTCGAGAGTTCGAAAACATTGTGGATTTCAGTTGCTATGTTTTTCATTTTGGATCTTCACGATTTTATTTAATAAATTCTTTTCATGTTCTCTTTATTTAATTCTTGTTTTGGTATTTTAATTATGAGTAGATAAATCTTGAATTGATCCTAGGGTTTGTATGTCTGACTAGATTCCTGTGATTTATCTGTTGAAACTTTTTTGCCTTCCCATTCATGATTCATAATTCTTGGCTTTAATTTTCATGTGTTGGTATCTGATCAATATTGATGCATGTTAGTTATGTGATTGATGTCTTGACGAAATTAATTGCATAGTCGATTTCTTGAATATATAATACAAACCTTACCTTGAGACCTGACGGAGATAGGTAAACTGCAGGAGGTTATTCGTTGTGTGCTTTTGGTAATTAGCTTACTTCTCTTGAGTCATAGCAGAGAGAGAGTTTAAGCTAATCTACTGCTATAGGCTGTCCTGACGGAAGACTGTAGTTACTTTAGTGATCCTTCATCTGAATGTGGATTAAAATGGTAAACATGTTAATAGATAATTGTGTGAATCTGGTTAGGTTAAGTACATCCCTAGGGTAAGTATTTTATTCCTGAGTTTATTCCTTATTTAATTGGGGTCTAGTTTAATCATCACCCTCTTGATATCGTTGCCTGAATAATAATCAATTTTATGTTTGAATTACTCACTGTGTTTTCGAGTGTCAGTCCCTATGGATACGATAATATACTTGTTGTTTTTACTATCATTTATTTGTTAGGAAAATAAGCGATCACCTCAGAATCAGACGCGGGTTCAGTAAACTTGGTGGAGATGTGAGAAACATTGGAACCAGTGGTTAAAAAAGTGAATAATGTGGTATGTTGGACATGGCTAGGTAGACCTTGGGTTTAAAGATACCATTTTTGGATCTAGTCGCCATGAAGTGAATATTTTGGATTGCAGCATGGCCTTGGGATGAGATGTTAGAAGGAAGCGTACTGGATGTTGAGCTGTGTGTGGGTGAGATATTTGGAGAAGATACGGATGGAGAGGCTGTAGATGCAGAGGAAAAATGAGAAGATAAAAAATGAGAATAAGGAGATGAATCCTGAGACGTGGGAGAGACAGTAGGATGAACAACGGGAGGTAGAGGTATGCTTAGAGATGGAAGAGGAAGGACATGAGGTGTTTGAGGAGTTGGGGTTGGGGAAAAAGTTCAGTATATGGGAACTCACTTTCATTGAATAGAACGGACCTAGCTATGTACATTCTCCCGGTTGGATCAAGGCATTTGTAACCTTTGTGGTCAGGACTGTACCCTAGAAATAGACACTTAGAAGAACGATATTGGAGTTTAGAGGTGTTGTATGGTCTGAGATAAGGAAAACAACTACACCCAAACACTTTAAGACATTGATAATCAGGCATCATGTTGTACAGAGATTTATATGGAGAGCTTTTCTGAAGCGATGGTGTTGGTAATCTATTGATAAGATAGACAGCGGTTTGAAAGGTATCCCACTAGAAAAGTTGATGTAGAGAAGCAGTAGCAAGGAGAGTGAGGCCAAGTTCAGTAATGTGCATATGCTTTCTTTCAGATTTACCGTTTTGTTAATCAGTGTGAGGACAAGGGTGTCTAAACCTGATACCTAAAGACGCAAGAATAGGCTTTAAAGGTCGATACTTCCTTCCCAATCAGACTGGACCGCTAGTATTTTAGTTTGAAATTGCCTTTTGAACAAACGTATGAAAATTTTGAAACACAAAGGATACGTCTGACTTTGCAACTAATGAAAAAATCCAAGTAAAACGTGTATAGTCATCAATAAAATGAACATAATATCGATAACCATCAGATGAAACAGTGGGACTTGGACCCCATACATCACTATGAATCAGTTGAAATGGGGCAAAAGTTTTAATTTCTATGGGTGAAAAAGTGAATGAATGTATTTTCCCTAGTGCACATGCATCACAGAAGTTGGGTTTAGAAAGTTTTACTGGTATGTTTATAGCATGAAGAGTGGAACTTAACACGCTATTAAAAGGGTGGCCAAGTCTAGCATGCCACAGACGCACATTATTGTTTTCTTAAACAGCATAACAGGTGGTTGCTGAAGCTTTATTAGAAATAGAAAAACCTGAAGGAGCAGGTGGTTTGTTGGTGAGGTCCAGAAGATACAGACCATCTCTAAGAGTTCCCTCCAGCAGGACTTTGTGAGAATTATTGTCCTTGAAAAAACAGAAATTTGAATGAAATTCTAAGAACACATCATTTTCAGCTGTAAATTTGGATATAATGAGGAGACTTTTTGTGATGTGTGTAACGAATAAGACATTATTGAGGAGAAGAGGATGGGATGATTGAGGACAGTGAAGTGAAGTGGAACCAATATGTGTGATAGGGAGTTGAGAACCATCACCTGCAGTGAGTGTTTCTGATCCATTATATGGATATTGAGTATGGAGAGAGCTAGGATCAGCAGTTACATGCGCAGAAGCTCCGGAGTCCAAATACCAATCAGATGAGCTGGAAACTTGAGCGCTGGAAAATTGAGAGCCAGGAGAAGATACTGTATAGGCCGAAGGAGAGGGATGTGAAATAGATGCAACCTGCGATGGGGAGCTCAATTGCATAGCAGGATTAAGGTGAGATATAGGAAAGTCAGTTGAAGCAATATTGGCTTGAGAGTGAGAAGAAGATTAGGGTAAAGGTTCTGGTCCAGTGTAGCTCATATCAAACCTTTTGTAGCATTTAAGAGCTACATGGTTAGGTTTTCCACATAATTGGCAGATTGGTTTATTGCCATTGAAGTGACGACCGCCTCCTCTGCTGCGATTGCTCATGCCTCGCCCATATTTATTTCCACGACCACAAAATTGTCCATATTGTTGTTGCTGACCATAATTTTGTTAATACGCAACATTGGCTTGAGATTGAAATACGTGAGACTGAAAAGCTACATTAACCGTGTTCGTAGCAGTAGCCTGATTTTGAAGCCGTAACTCATGCGTTTGAAGCGCAAACTGCACCTCATGAAGAGAGAACACCTCACATTTAGAAGCCAACAAGACACTGATGCTCTCAAATTCAGCACCAAGTCCTTGAAGAATGTACGAGACCAGATCTGACTCAGAAATCTGTTGTCCTATATTGAATAACTGATCGAAAATCTCTCGAAATTTGAGAATATAGTCATCAATTGAGGAAGCACCCTTCTTTAGCACCTACAGCTGATTGCAAAGTTGCATTGCGCGAGCTTTCGAATGAGAATGAAACCTTGTTTCAAATGCACTCCATATTTGAGCCGCAGTGGTACATCTACCAATGTATCCCATCATTTGAGGAGAAATGGACGTGAGGATCCAACTGAACATGAATTGATCTCGTCGAAGCCAAGCGAGATAGTTCGGATTTACCGCAGATTCAGGAGCCGTTGTTCCTTCATTGGATGAACTCAACTGCAGATTCTGTGGCGGTGCAGCTTGAAGTAAGATATCTTAAAATCCATATGCACGTGCAGTAACAAGAACTTGAAATTTTCAGAAATTGTAGTTTGAACGATCCAGTTTCAAACTAATCGGATGCATGGCTGGGAGGGTGGAGATAGTTGATATGGCAGAGGAATCCATGAAGAAATAGAGGTAGAAAGGTGGTAAAAGAATGAGATTGTGGATCACAAAATAAATCTAGCCCTCATAGGGTAAGGTGAGCTAAAACAAACGAATGGGAAGAAAAGAATCGATCTTCATTAATCTTTTGTTCTCTATTTATAGAGATTACATACGTAGCATGGGAAAGAGTTAACTTAACTATTCTAACTACCTAACAAACTTTCGATAACTGAAAGCTAACAAACTCTAACAGAAAAACAGAAAGTCTATTACAAGCTAATAACATATAAATACATGAACGTTAATGTGATTTTGGTTTTGTACCTGAACTTTAAAATGAGTATATAAATATACGACCTTTGATATAATTTTGGTTTTGCACACAAACTTTACGAAGAGTATATAAATACATAAACTTATTTATTTTAGTAATTTTACCACGATTTATTTTTTCGACCAAATTAAAATTAACATTGCATTATATATGATGAATTGATAACGACGTGGAAATAAATTAATAAATAAAATACAAAAGAAACATTTACACTTGACAAAACATGCACATTGACTCCATTAACACGCACAAAACATAAATACACTTCACGAGAAAAAAAGAAAAAAATAAAGGAATACAACACAAACACACAAAATGAAAAGAACACTTCAAATCTTAAACCATCATTTGTAAATAGAGTAAATGATGAACAAGTAGGCTACTACAAATGCCTTCTTTTTCTTCTTCACACACGAACTTTAAGATTTTCACATCTTGTCAACTCATCATATATAATGTCATGTCAGTTTCAATTTGATCGAAAAAATAAATTGTGGTAAAATTACTATAATTAATAAATTTGTTTATTTACATGCTCCTTTTAAAGTTCGTGTGCAAAACCAAAATCAATCAAACTTCGTATATTTATATATCCTTTTAAAGTTCGTGTGCAAAACCAAAATCAATCAAAGTTCGTGTATTTATATATCCTTTGTTTATATACATACATATATTATTTGTTCGATAACAGAACTTTGTAAGCTTCTAAAAAAGTTCATTTTATACATATGTTATCTATATACATTATTACATATATATATATATAGGGGTTGGTTATGATGAGAAATCTCCTTAATGTACGAAAATAGGAATAACATCACATCTTTCATATTTGTGTAGCACAATCAGAATTACTATATCACATATTAGTTTAGCACATATTTCATCCATTCATAGTACATATGCTAAATATATTAGTTTAGCACATCTTTCATTCTGAACAGAAGCACAAGAAGGGTTCTAGTCTTTGCACATAATCCGCAGAACACACAAAATACAAAACTGTAGCACACCCGAAAATTAAATCTCAACCATTGAGTTCCCATAGTACCCGGTCCCCAGATAGTATGTAGTACCCAATTTAGACCACGCATTTTGAACACGTGACCACACCACAGCTGACACGTGGCAGCTTCTTTTCTTTTCTTTTCTTTTTTAATTTTCGCAAGAGGCAAAATGGGAAGAAACAAATCAGTCTTCTTCTTCTCCTCCTTGGCGGCGTGAGCCGGCGCATTTGGCGGCGCCAACAAGGTCGGCGACAACATCGATGAACAGCAGCAGTAAGATACACAAACAACAGATTTTGAAAGAAAGAAAAAGAAGAAAAAAATTTGAGAACAAAATTGATGGATCTTAAGAAAAAATGAAAGATGAATTTGATAGATGATTGAAGAATCGAGAAAGATGGTGGTTATGACGGTGGTTCACGGTGAATTCGTCGTGTCGTGGAAAAATACGATGAAATTGACAGAGAAGGATGGACGAGAGATTTGCTATCGAAAACCAGGAAACTGCATTAAACAAAACATGAAACTGCATTGAACAAAATATAAAACTGCATGTTGCCATGAAACACAAACATGCATTTCATGCATTGATCAAAACATGTCCATGCATTTAACAAAACATGTTCATGCATTTAACAAAAGTAAAAATACAGGCCAACGGACGCGCGAACAAGCGCCGGAACGACACGACAGCACGAAGACGCTAAGCGCTACCACACGGGCACGAAGCTTCCAACCGTATGCATTATTGTGTTCAACTGCATGTATTTTTTGTTCATTTGAATGCATTATTCAGTTCAACTAAATGCATAGTTTTTTTTTCGCAATCACATAACAAATTAAATTACTAATCTATCTGGCTACAATAAACTTCTTTGTACCTGCATCATCACTACGGTACTTCTTTTCTAGCGCATCCCACATACATTTGGATGTCGTTACAACAGCATATACACTATACAAACTATCTTCTAAACTACCAAGTATAAAGTTTTTACAAAGATAGTCTCCAGTGCGCCAATTATCATATCTTTGCTTTCGGACGTGAAAGTCCGTCACTTGACCCGGGCGGCGGGCTCATCTTCCACCAAGAAATGGCGAAGCCCAATGTCGTGAGGTAGAACAACATCTTTGCTGCCATCTCTTGAAGTCGGATCCTTCAACTTGCGCGCTTCTCGTGGCGGCATCATCCTTGCGGTATGAACAGGCGCCGAGATTGATCCCAAACCGGATCCACCAACACCACTTGAAGTGTGCTGGAACATGGAACTCGAATGAGAACCACCAGTGTTAGATCCCATGGATCCAACAGTCGACCCACTAAAGAGTGCGAATGTCGAGCCAATAGAACCACTAAAGTGGAACTAAACGCTGAACCACTAAAAGTGGAACCAACAGTCGACCCAAAGGGTCCAATGGTTGACCCCGAAGGCATCGAACCAAACATGACCGAAGTCATAGTGCCAGCAGCAGCAGAACGGCAATGGGCGGCGGCGGAGGCGAGGCGGCAACAAGCAAGCGGTCGGTGGCGGGGGCGAATAATGATATCTCCAAGCAAAGGTTTAAGTTTGAAAGTTTTAAGTTAATTAATAGTCGAAACTCCTTGGCAAGTGATATCTCGTCTTGCGATTGTTGGTAAAGGTAGTACGAACGATGCGAACTACTTGCCGAGCGACACAACTTAAAATGTAAATGTAGAAAGAGATCAAACTAACAAATGACTAAACTCTGTATTGTAAAACAATTGAAACAAAAACCGTAGAATGATGATGCCGAGTCGAGGAGGCCTCTTTCCGCAAGGCGAGATACGCCCGGTAGTGCTCTCGGTTACGGCGTATCGTCTCCAAAGGTAAAAGCGGCAATCTCGTGGGTGGCAACACAAGAACCAACGAGCTCAACGAACCTGACGGAGGCGAGGCGAGCTTGACACAAAAAATGTATGCAGGAGTGCTCTTAGGTATCTTGGAATGCTTTTGCGAGGGTGGCTTATCTTTGGGAGACATGTCCTATTTATAGGCGTCGTCCCCACGGGAAACATCTTTGAGTCAACACCGTATTGATGTCGGGTGTTACGTAGTTATGTCCCTATCGAGTGCGGCGGTTTCGAGACAACGTGGGCACGTTTCTGCAGAGCCATCATGTCGGAACGTTATTGGCGGTTCTGACGAATCGGACAACGCGTGCGCGTCGTGTTCATTAGACGATCCGGATGTCTCTTGAGTGCACAGCCCAACGGATTGGGCGCACACGAGTTGGGCCTCGGACCAACTCCATCTCACAAGCGAGCCCAACGGTTGGGCTACACGAATGGGCCTCGGACCAACTCCATCTTTGGGCTCGATCAAACGTTGATCCAAAATATAGGACAATGGGCCACGGAACCAGCCCACGAACAAGCGAAAGAATCGAGCCCAAAGACCACCCAAAGACCAATCCAAGATCCAAGATCCAAGATCCATGATCCACGGACCACGGACCACGGAGCGGGCCGAGCCGGGCCGGGCCGGACGGGCACGGGCGCGGGCGCGGGCACGGGCAGGCGGCGGCGGCGGCGGCACGGGCTCGGGCTCGCACGGGCGGCGGCGGCGGCAGCGTCACAAGGCGCGTGGGCTTCCAACCCATCACTTGTGCACATAATTATACTAAGTGTTCAATGAACCACTTATATAGACAATTAATGAAGGTACATTAATCAATGTGGGATAAGGATTAATTAATCCATGCTTATCCCTTTAATCACATAACTCCATGTTTAAGTGACAAACTTTGATCCATTATTTCTCACTCACCGAAATCGGTTTGAGAATGTGAATACACCACGATCATCTACTCGGGCGTAGATCGATCCTATGCCGCTAATTTCACAAAATTAAGCGTTACATCACTCAAAATCTTGGTCAAAGTAGCTTCGGCAACTTGACCACATATATAATAAACATATATATATATATATGCGTGATTTCCAACAATCCCCATGAGTGGTAATAGCCATATGCATGTATGCGAGACATTCGATCCTCAAGAGATGTTAAAATATTTGGACAGTGGTTTATAGCCTGAACCTTCCATAGTTAGTACCATCGAGTACACAAAGGCGGATTAGTGGACACGATGCCGAACTATTCCCCCACAACGTGCCTCGAGACAATGGTATTAACACTTTAACACCTCAACCTCATCCGTTCTCACGTTTGATTCCATTTTGGCCATGGACATCCACTTTGGATTCATAAGTGTTTTGTTTGAAGCGGCCCCACTGCACTTACATAGGTGATTCTTTCACCGAGTATCTTGCCATACTCAACCTCCTCGAGGTATCTTAGGAATCATTAAGAGTCAATGACTCAACCTCACCACTAGGCAAGTTTTTCAACACTCGTTTGTTTTTAAGGAACAGACTAACTCGAGTGTTTACACAAACTCCTATAGCTTAGTTCTCCCATTGAACCAAGTTCTTGGGATCTCCAACATCATGGTTGGGTTACCACTATGATTGTTCTTAAGATGTGGATTTTAATCCCATTCCTCTAACAACTTGATCATTTGATCCGGTTCAACCCTTTGGTTAATCGGATGCCAGATTATCTATTGACTTGACATAGTCAATCGATATAACCCCACTCGAGATCAAATGCCTCACGGTATTATGTCGCCGACGTATATGTCGAGACTTACCATTATACAAACCACTTTTCGCTCTTCCATAGCGGCTTGGCTATCACGGTGAATCATCACCGGTGGCACAGGTTTGACCAACATGGAATATCTTCCAAAAATTACGGAGCCACTCGGCTTCCTCACCGCCTTTATCCAAAGCTATGAATTACGATTCCATGGTGGATCGGGCTATACACGTCTGTTTCGTGGATCTCCAAGAAAAGCACCTCACGATCGTGAACACGCACCCACATGAAAGTGAATCTTCGTGTCGGATATCGATTGGCATCACAGATTACTTCAAGTCTTGGGGATATCTCATGAATGCAGACCCATGATTTTGAGTATACTTGAGTACCTCAAAACTCTCACTAGAGCCTTCGATGCTCGCTTGCTTGGATTGCTCGTGTAACGACTCAATTTGTTCACAACAAGAAGCTATGTCGGTCGGGTGAAATTTGTAAGATACATCAAACACCGATGACCTTAGCATAGTCTTCTTGTCCAATGTGTTCACCTGTTCTTATCAAGTGAATATTGAGCTCGATGGGGTCTTAGCGGTAAAACTGTCAAACGCGTTGAATTTCTTAAGCACTTTCTCGACGTGGTGAGATTGTGTCAAGATAATTCCGTCGATCTTCTTAGAATCTTGATTCCAAGAATCACATCAGCTAATCCCATGTCTTTCATGTCAAAATTTCTTTTAACATGCGCTTTGTGTCATTAATGACTTGAGTATTGCTACCATGATCAACATGTCATCTACATACGACACACTATAACATAACCATTATCGGTGTTCTTAACGTGAACACATTTGTCACACTCGTTGATCTTGAAACCATTTGCCAACATTATATTGTCAATTTCAGTGCCATTGCAACGACGCTTGTTTGAACCATATAGAGACTTCACGAAGTTTGCATACCTTGCCTCTTGACCGGTACTACAAACCCTTTGGGTTGCTCTATATATACCTCATCCTCGAGGTCACCGTTCAAAATGCGGTCTTAACGTCCATTTGATGAATCTCAAGATTGCGCAGCAAAGACTTGAGAAGCACCGAATAGACGTAATCCTCGTCACGTGTGAATAGGTATCGAAGAAATCGTACCTCTTTGTTTAAACCCTTTGACAACCAAGCGGGCCTTATACTTTTCAATTGATCCATCATTGCACTTTCTTTTAAGGATCCATTTGCATCCTGGGGTTTACAACCTTCCGGCAAATCAACGGCGCAAGTGTGGTTTTGCGAGAATAGAATCAATCTCGCTTTGAGCGACCTCTCGCCGTAGCATCCCGTCTGGCCGAGCATAGGCTACTTTGATCGGCGTTGGTTCTTCGTCGAACATGAGCGCAATATAGTCGGGACCAAAATCCTTTGGCGTTACGACTCTCTTGCCTCGTCTCGGTTCCGACCCTCGGATCGGACCTCGATCGTTTATGCGATATCGGTTCTTCCTCCAAAGGTTTAGAACTCGAAGCTTACCATCGACTCTATTGCTGAGGTGGCTTCACTTTATCCTTGTCTTTCTGAGGATAAACACTTTCAAAGAATATAGCATTCCTTGATTGATAAATCGTCCCCACGGTCATATCCGGTACCTCGACACGTGGATCGAAAACGATAAGCGCCGTTGTTGATGCATACCCAATAAAGATACAATCGATCGTTTAGGTCCAATTGTAACTTGTTTAGGAAGAAGCACCTCAACCTTCGCCAAACACCCCACACTTTGAGATATTTGACGATGGCTTTCTTCCTTTCCACAACTCGTAGGGTGACATCCTTACCCTTGAGTGGAATCTTGTTCGGATGTAGTTGGTCGTCAAAGCGACCCCCCAAGTTCTGGGCAACCTCAACTAATCAACAAAGCATTCATCATCTCCTTAAGTGTTCGATTTTCGTTCGAAGAACGCCATTAGGCGAGGTGAATAAGGGCGTCGTTTGATGTACTACACCACTTTCGTTGCATAATGCCTCAAATGGAGCTACATATTCTCCCCCTATCACTTGAGCAGTCTTAATTCGACAACTTAGTTGATTCTCGGCCGTTCTTGAAGTTTTTAAAAGCTTGATAGCCTCGTCTTTACTTCTTAGAAGGTAAAGATAACAATATCTTGTACGATCATCAATAAGCGTGATGAAGTACTTTTACCACCTCTAGTTTGTACAAACTTTAAATCACACACATCGGTGTGAATAAGTTCTAGAGGCTTAGTGCTCTGCCTTACCGAATGAAGCGGTAACTTAGCCGTTTGGCTTCCACACAAACCTCGCATTTCGTTTGTGTATTAACCCGTTTAACTTTAGTAAATCTAAATTTACTAATCTTTTTATTGCATTTAGATTAACATGTCTAATCTACAATGCCATAAATCGAGCACTCGGTCAGTAAGAGGAAGTAGATGCATTTTCATTAATAGCAATCTTGGGTACAAGGCGCGACCATTACATTCAATTTGAAAAGACCCCGATAAGATAACCCCTACCAAGAACTTCCCAAACTTAGTCAAGACAAACTTGTCCGACTCAAAACTAGTCTAAACCCTTGTTAACTAGAATAGAACCCGACACCAAATTCTTGCGGATGTCAGGGACATGCAACACATCCTTCAACGTAATCTCGATGCGGACGACATCTTGAGCACCACATCACCAACTCCGGCAACCTCGGATGAAGCTTGGTTCCCCATATTGAGCCTCCTCCTCAACAGGCTTGTAGGTGGAGAAGCGCATCTTTTCGGTGCGGGCGTGCGCGATTGCGCCAGATGTCGATGAACCATCCACCTTGATTCTCGGCGTGGTTGACTTCTTCGGTCACCACAGCAGCCAAGTCATCCTTGTCCCATTTGTCAAGTCCTTCTCGACAACATTGGTAACTTGTTTAAATTCTTTTCTTCGCTTACTTACGGTCCTTACTCGTGTGGCCATGCTTGCCACAATTATATGATCCCGTCAAATTTACGGGCAACCACCTTCCTTTGCCTTTGTCTTTGACATTGGGGCGAACACGTTTGTTGGAGGGCGCCTCTCTCCAACAGTTGGCTTTAGCATCGATCGAGCCTTCGCTTTTAAATCTTGTTTCTTCACGTCGGACTCGATCAGGTTTGACGATCAAGTCTTCAGTGTCATATCCTTTCGCTTGTGCTTAAGGTAGACCTTGAAGTCTCTCCACCAGGATAGCTTCTCAATCAGCATGGCGACGACAAAGCCGTCCGTAACGGTGTGCCCTTCGGCTTGAACCTCGTGTACAATGAGATGAAACTCTTGCACTTGGTCCGTGATCGTCGAGAATCGACCATCTTGTAATCTAAATATTTGGCTACAATAAACTTCTTTGTACTGCATCATCACTACGGTGCTTTTCTTTCAAGCGCCCACATACATTTGGATGTCGTTACAGCACATATACACTATACAAACTATCTTCTAAACTACAGTATAAAGTTTTTACAAAGATAGTCTCGGTGCGCCAATTATCATATCTTTCGGACGTGAAAGTCCGTCACTTGACCGGGCGCGGCTCATCTTCCACCAAGAAATTGGCGAAGCCCAATGTCGTGGTGAAACGGCATCTTTGTCGCCATCTCTTGGTCGGATCCTCCAAACTTGGCGGCTTCTCGGGCGGCATCATCCTTGCGGTATGAGCAGCGCCGAGATTGATCCCAAACCGGATCCACCAACACCACTTGAAGTGTCTTTGGAACATGGAACTCGAATGAGAACCACCGTGTTAGATCCGTGGATCCAACGGTCGACCCATCGAAGAGTGCGAAATCGTCGAGCCAATGGAACCACTAAAAGTGGAACCAAGCGTTGAACCACTAAAGTGGAACCAGCGATCGACCAAAGGGTCGATGGTTGACCGAAGGCATCGAACCAAACATGACCGAAGTCATAGTGCGAATTGCGGCGGCGGGCGGAGGCAACGGCGAGGCAGTCGGTGGCGAGGCAGTCGACATCTCCAAGCAAAGGTTTAAGTTTGAAAGTTTTAAGTTAATTAATAGTGCGAACTCCTCGCAAGTGATATCTCGTCTTGCGATTGTTGGTAAAGGTAATGCGTAAGCGATGCAGAACTACTTGCGGCGTATTCTGACTTAAAAGCAATGTAGAAAGAGATCAAACTAACAAATGACTAAAGCGTATTGTAAAACAATTGAAACAAAAACCGTAGAATGATGATGCCGAGTCGAGGCCTCTTTCATGAAGATGAGAGACTCCCGGTAGTGCTCTCGGTTACGCGTATCGTCTCAAAGGTAAAATGGCGCGTCTCGTGGGTGGCGCACATGAAACCAACGAGCTCCGTGGCCAGACGGAGGCGAGGATAGAGCTTGGACACAAAAAATGTATGCGGGGAGTGCTCTTAGGTATCTTTGGAATGCTTTTCGATGGGTGGCTTATCTTTGAGAGACATATCCTATTTATAGCGTCGTCCTCGTGGGAACATCTTTGAGTCAACACCGCATTGATGTCGGGTGTTCTGAGTTATGTCCCTATTGAGTGCGGCGGTTTGGAGACAACGTGGGCACGTTTCCGCAGAGCCATCATGTCGAACATTACAGACGGTTATGACGAATCCGACAACGCGTGCGTCGGGTTCGTTGGGCGTATCCGACGTCTCTTCAAGTGCAGCAGCCCAGCGGTTGGGCCACGAGTTGGGCCTCGGACGACTCCATCTCACCGAGCCCAGCGGATTGGGCTACAATTGGGCCTCGGACCAACTCCGTCTTTGGGCTCGATCAAACGCGTTGATCCAAAATATAAGACGATGGGCCACTGAACCAGGCCCAAAGAATGCCAGACCCAATTGCCAAGATCCACGATCCACGATCCACGGACCACGGACTACGGAATCGAACCGAACCGGAACCGGAGGGCCGGGCCGGGCGGCCGGGCCGGGCGAGCAGGCGGGCGCGGGCGCGGCCGGCGGCCGGGCGGCGGCGGCGGCGGCGGCGCGTGTCTTGTGCGTGGGCTTTCCGGCCCGTCACTTGTGCACATAATTATACTAAGTGTTCAATGAACCACTTATATGACAATTAATGAAGGTACATTAATCAATGTGGATAATGATTAATTAATCCATGCTTATCTCTTTAATCACATAACTCCATGTTTAAGTGATAAACTTTGATCCATTATTTTCACTCACCGAAAATCGGTTTGAGAATGTGAATACACCACGATCATCTACTCGGGCGTAGATCAATCTATGCCGTTTAATTTCACAAAATTAAGCGTTACGTCCTCAAAATCTTTGTCAAAGTAGCTTCCGCGAACTTGACCACATATATAATAAACATATATATATATGCGTGATTTCCAACAAATTTCTTAATGGTCAATTTCATATAGAAATTCAAATGTCGTATCACGATGGACTCGAATCCAAAACCTTTTGTTTCAAACATTAATCACGCTAATACTAGACCAACACATACAAATAAAATTTCTTTATTTATGACTTAAGTAGCAGGAAAAAAGTTAAGTTATAAGTTCCATTTTTTCGTTTTATTTCTTTTTGAGGAGAACCAAACTTCTACATATATATTAATGTTTGTGAGTCGTAATTGCTTGGGATTATTTAAACTTTAGCAGCCCGCCATCTTTGAAAATAAAGTTCGCGAGTGACTGGCCAACATTAATTTCATTTTATAAATTTGATCTGTCGTATTAAATACCATCTAACTAAAATTTGTGAGTCATCAATAGGATGTCAATCTAACCCGAAACTCATGGGTTAGTCCGAATAAACCAACAATTCGATATGGTTATGATTAAAAAAAATTAACCTGAAAAAAATATCAACTTAAATAGCCGAACAACCCAAGTGGGTTGGTCCAAAAGTAGCCCTAACTTGAATAGGCCGACTCGAAAATTGAATGAGTTCCCTGATTAATTGAAATTTTTCTAGTTACCTGGTTTTCAAACTTCATTATTTGCTCTTGAAAGTAAGTATAATAAGATTTTTTTTTTAAAATACTTATGGAATGTATTTTGATTTAATATTCGAAAGTTATATTTATTATTTCACTTCTTTGGCTTTTACTCCAACGCTTAATATAAAATACTTGTTATAAATATATAATTATGAAGAAAAAAAATATATAGTTTATTTTCTATCCTAAGTTTTCTAACTCGATTGACCCGATGGATTAGTCCAAAATCCAAGAGTTTAGGATTATGGTTCAATATTTCTAATTCGAAAAAAATATCAATCGGAATAACTCGAACAGCATAATCCAACAATTAAAAGGGTAGCTCAAATCGAAAGAATTGGCCTGATTCACATCCCTATTGGGAATTGGTTTGATGACCAAAGGAAACGCCGGCCCCATCTAGGAAAATAATGCTCTCTTGACTTGCCTTCACTTCATTTATAATAAGTTGAATTATTGATACACGTTCATAGAAAAACTTGAATTATTCGTTTTAAAAAAAACTTGAATTATTGATACAACTACTATATGGAGAAAATTAATACTTTTTTTCTTGATAACCAAAAAAGAAAAAGAAAAAGAAAAAGATTTATACCTTGACCGCACAGGACTCCCTCTAAATTTTGGACCGTTTATCTTCCAAATCATTAATAAGTTACTTTTCTACAAAAACTAAAAATATTACTTTTATATTAAAAATAGAAAATCAACTGTTACTTAGACTATCTTCATTCACAGTCTAATCCAATCTATTTTTAATAAAATATTTAATAAAATATCACTTTTATATTCCACCAATGACACCAACCCAAAATAAAATATATTTTTTAACTTATTATATAAAATAAATTAATTATATTTAAAATATTCAAAAAATGTATGCAAAACTTGTTTATATAAATTGATAATAATAATTACCATATACTTAAAATAAAATACAAACTCAATATAAAATGAATAATAATTGGGATGATTTTGAATCATACCTCTAAATGATACTCTCTCCCTTGCCAAAATATGTTCCTGAGAATTTTTGAGCTTTAATAAAAGTTGAGTGTTTTGTGAGTGGAGTAAGTGTTTCATATTAATGTAGAGTTTTTAAAATGTCAAGAACTATATGATAAAACTAGCTTTGATTTGTGTAAACTCAAGGATGCAAAATGGGATTAAGCTGAAGCATTAATTTGACTGTGAGAGGATAATGGAGCTGCAAGCAAGCTGTCTCGTCAACCGAGAGTAGCAGTAGGAGATTTGACAAGAAGCAAACATTATAAGTTGGATTATTGGAGAATCTGTGCACCACCTATATTCGCTGCCGCAGCTGCCAGACCATGCTCGGTTCGGTCAGTGCCAATTTACGCAATTCATGTTTTTCTGCAAATGAAAGTCATATATCCAGATCGCCAAGAACACTCTCCCCCAAAAGAAAATAAGAAAATTAATAGAACATGAGTTTTGTTGGCAACAAGATATCACACAATCACAAAACCAAGTTACTACTTTCTTCTGAATTAAATGTCATACGACACTATACTCCGTTTAGGTGGATTGGGTCTCTCCAAATCTAGGATATATTTGTGCTATATACTACGTAGATTTCTTCTATGTGATAAATGTACATAGTCATAGATCCCAATCTTCCCCTAAAAGGTAACGAGAAAATCAATAGATCATGCATTTGGTTCATAACAAGATATTGTTGAAAATCGCGTGCATATATATATAATATTATATATGTGGTCAAGTTTCCAGGAAGCTACTTTGACCAAGATTTTGAGTGACGTAACGTTTAATTTTGTGAAATTAAGCGGCATAGGATCGATCTCGTTCGAGTAGATGATCGTGGTGTATTCACATTCTCAAATCCGATTTCGGTGAGTGAGAAATAATGGATCAAAGTTGGTCACTTAAACATGGAGTTATGTGATTAATGGGATAAGCATGGATTAATTAATCCTTATCCCACATTGATTAATGTACCTTCATTAATTGTCTATATAAGTGGGTCATTGAACACTTAGTATAATTATGTGCACAAGTGATGGGCTGGAAAGCCCACGCCCAGCCTATGCCGCCCGCCGCCCGCCGGTGCCGCCCGGCGCGCCGTCGCCCGCGCCGCGCCGCCCCGGCCCGGCCAGCTCGGCTCCCGCTCGCTCGGTTCCCGGTCCGTGGTCCGTGGATCGTGGATCGTGGATCGTGGATCGTGGATCTTGGATCTTGGATCTTGGATCTTGTGATTGGTCTTTGGGCCGCTTTGGGCTGTTAGGTGGGCTTGCCGTGGGCTTGCTTCGTGGGCTGGTTGGTGGCCCATTGTCCTTATATTTTGGATCAACGCGTTTGATCGAGCCCAAAGATGAAGTTGGTCGAGGCCCATTCGTGTAGCCCGATCCGTTGGGCTGTCTTGTGCGATGGAGTTGGTCGGAGGCCCACTCGTGTGGCCCATCCGTTGGGCTGCTTGTGCGCTGAAGGGCGTCGGATCGTCCAATGAACACAGGCGCGCGTTGTCCAGATTAAATCGTAGCCGTCGGTGGCAGCTCGACATGATGGCTCTGGGAAGCGTGCCCGTTGTCTCCGAAAAACCGCGCGCTCGATAGGGGACATAACTCCGTAACACTTGCAGGCATCAATGCGGTGTTGACTCGACATGCTTTCCCATGAGGGGCGGCCTATAAATAGGACATGTCTCCCCGGCGCAAGCCAACTCTTGCAAAAGCATTCCGGCATACCTAGAAACCTCCTGCATCGTATTTTCGTGTCGAGCTCTGTCCTCGCCTCGAATCCGGTTCGCGGGCTCGTTGGTCTGTGGTCTGCCACCCTACGAGGTTGCCGTTTCGTCTTTGGGGACGATCGCCGGGCAACCGAGAGCACTACCGGGCGTATCTCGTCTTCACGGAAAGAGGCCTCCTCGACTCGGCATCTGTTACTGGTTTCTGATTTCGATTGTATTTACTTGTTTTCAAATTCATTGTTAGTTTTGATCTCCTACCTTCGCATTTCACGTTAATGTCCTTGGCAAATCTTGTGCTTTGTTTACGTACACCTTTTTCCAACAATCGCAAGAGCGAGATATTACTTGCCACGAGTCGGACTTAAAATTGACTTAAACTTTCGAAACCTAAACCTTTGCTTGGAGATGTCATTGCTCTCGCACCAAACTCTGCCTCATGCTGCATTCTTCTTGCCCGCTTCCGCTGCCGTGCCTTGCTCGCCGCCAATTACAGCACAATGGCGGTCATGTTTGGTTCGATGCCTTGGGGTCAACCATGGGACCACTGGGTCGATTGTTGGTTCAACTTTTAGTGGTTCAACAATTGGTTCCACTTTAGTGGTTCGCTGGTTCGGCATTGCACTTTTGGTGGGTCATTGTTGGATCCATAGGATCTAACACGGTGGTTCTCATTCGAGTTCCATGTTTCAGACACACTTCAAGTGGTGCTTGGTGGATCGATCATGGATCGATCTGGCGCTGTTCATACATGCAGGATGATGCGCCCTTGAGCCGCCAAGTTTGGAGGATCCGACTTCGAGATGGCGCAAAAGATCTTGTTCTACCTCACGACGTTGAGCCATGACTTCTTGGTGGAAGATGAGCCCATGATTCCCGGTAATGGACTTTCACGTCAAAGCGACATATGACAATGGCGACCGCTATCACCTGTAAAAATTTATACTTGGTAGTTTAGAAGATGGCTTGTATAGTGTTTATCTTTGTTGTAACGACATCAAAAGTATGTGGGATGCGCTAGAAAAGAAGTACCGTAGTGATGATGCGGTACTAAAAGTTTATTGTAGCCAAATATTTGGACTACAAGATGGTCGATTCGACCGATCATGGACCAAGTGCAAGAGTTTCAACTCATTGTGCACGAGGTTCAAGTCAAGAACACTGCTTTGGACGGACTTTGTCGTCGCTCGATGATTGAAATACCGGGGAGAGACTTCAAGGTCTGCCTAAGCACAAGCGAAAGGATATGACACTTGAAGACTTGATCGTCGATCGCGTCGAGTCGGACGTGAAAAACTAGAACTAAAGGGAAAGGCTTGATCGATCTTAGAGCCAACTGTTGGAGGCGGTCCTCCAACAAACGTGTTCGTCGATGTCAAAGATAAAGGCAAAGGAAGGTGGTTTCCGTAAGTTTGTGAGGGGCACATTATTGTGGCAAGCATGGCCACAGTGAGGCTGGTCGACTAAGAAGAAGAAATTTAAGCAGTTACCAGCGTTGTCGAGAAGGACTTGACAAATGGGACAAGGATGACTTGGCTGCTGTGGTGACCAAGAAGTCGATCACGTCGAGAATCAAGGTGGATGGTTCATCGACCTTGGGCTGGCTAGCGCACGCGTGCGCCGAAAGATCGTTTCTCCACCTCTGAAACGTTGAGGGAGGAAGCTCAACATGGGGAACCAAGCCGTCAGAGGTTGCGGAGTTGGTGATGTGGTGCTCAAGATGACGTCGGCATTGAGATCACATTGAAGGATGTCTGCGTGTCCCGACATTCGCAAGAACTTAGTGTCGCCTCTATTCTAGTTAATAAAGGTTTTAGACTAGTTTTGAGTCGAGACGAGTTTGTCTTGACTAAGTTTGGAAAGTTTCTTGGTGAGGTTATCTCATAGGGGTCTTTTCAAACTAAATGTAATAGTTGTGCTAAGTGTACCCAAAATTATGATGAATGAAAAGCATCTACTTATCTTACTTGACCGAGTGCTCGATTTATGGCATTGTAGATTAGGACATGTTAATCTAAATGCAATAAAAGATTAGTAAATTTAGATTTACTAAAGTTAAATGAAGTTAATACACAAGCGAAATGTGAGGTTTGTGTGGAGCTAAAATAGCTAAGTTACCGTTTCATTCGGTGAGCAGACACTAAGCCTCTAGAACTTATTCACATCGATGTGTGTGATTTAAAGTTTGTACAAACTAGAGGTGGTAAAAGTACTTCATCCGTTTATTGATGGTATGACAAGATATTGTTATCTTTACCTTCTAAGAGTAAAGGCATGCTATTGAAGCTTTTAAAAACTTCAAGCGAGCCGAGAATCAATTAAACTGTCGAATTAAGACATTGAAGTGATGAGGGGAGAATATGTAGCTCGTTTGAGGCGTTATCAACCAAAGTGGTATAATACACCAAACGACTCATTATTCACCTCGGTCTAATGGCGTTCTTTGAGCGTAAATCGAACATAAGGAGATGATGAATGCTTTGTTGATTAGTTCGAGGTTGCCCAGAACTTGTGGGGGAAGGCTGTTTTGTGACCAATTCATCTTGAACAAGATTCCTCGAAGTAAGGATGTCACTCACTTACGAGTTGTGGAAAGGAAGAAAGCCAACGCACAAATATCTCAAAGTGTGGGGTGTTTGGCGAAGGTTGAGGTGCCTCTTCCAAAACAAGTTACAATTGGACCTAAAACGATCGATTGTATCTTTGTGGGTATGCATCAACAGCAGCGCTTTATCGTTTTCGATCCACAGTCGAGTCTAGGATATGTTGTGGGGGACGACGACTTGAGTCGAGGAATGCTATATTCTTTGAAAGTGTTTATCCACTGCAAAGATAAGGATAAAAGTGAAGCCATTCTAGCAATAGGCGATGGTGAAGCTTGAGTTCTAAACCTTTGGAGGAAGAACCGATGTCGCATAAGCGATCGAGTGCGATCCGGAGGTCGGAGCCGAGGGCGTGGCGATAGAGTCGAGCGCGAGGACTTTGGTCCCGACTATATTGCGTTCATGTTGGACGAAGAACCAACTTCAATCAAAGTAGCTTTGCTCGCAGACGGGATGCTCAGCGAGGTACGCTCAGTGAGATTGATTCCATTTGCAAAACCACACTTGGGTCTTGGTTGATTTGCGAGAAGGTTGTAAGCCGCTTAGGATGCAAGTGGATCCTTAAAAGGAAGTACAAAGCGGATGGATCGATTGAAAAGTATAAAGCCCGTTTGGTTGTCGAAGGTTTAAACAAAGAGAAGTGCGATTTCTTGATACCTATTCACTGTGACGGTTACGTCTATTAGGGTGCTTCCGCAATTCTTTGCTTTACACAATCTTGAGATTCATCAAATGGACGTTAAGGCGCATTTTGAATGGTGACCTCGGGGATGAGGTATATATAGAAACAACAGAAGGGTTTAGTACACAGTCGAGAGGCGAGTATCTGAAACTCGTGAAGTCTCATATGGTTTGAAACAAGCGCGTTCAATGGCACTGAAATTTGACAATGTAATGTTGGCAAATGGTTTCAAAATCAGCGAGTGTGACAAATGTGTCTCGTTAAGAACACCGATAATGGTTATGTTATAGTGTGTGCGTATGTAGATGACATGTTGATCATGGGTAGCAATACTCAAGTCGTTAATGACAAGCGCGTGTTAAATAGAAATTTTGACATGAAGGACATGGGTTTAGGCGATGTGATTCTTGGAATCAAGATTCTAAGAAGATCGAGACGGAATTGTCTTGACACAATCTCACTCGTTGAGAAGTGCTTAAGAAATTCAGCGTTTGATAGTTTGCTGCTAAGACCCCATTAGAGCTCAATGTTCATTGAGTAAGAGCAGTGAACACTGTGGGCAAGAAGACTATCTAAGGTCATCGGGTGTTTGATGTATCTTACAAATTGCCCGACCCGACATAGCTGCTTGCAGTGAACAAATTGAGTGGATGCACGAGCAATCGAGCAAGGGCATTGGAAGGCCTTAGTGAGAGTTTTGAGGTACTTGAGTATACTCAAAATCATGGGCTGCATTCACGAGATATCCCGGTGCTTGAAGGGTGCTTGTGATGCCAATTGGATATCGACACGAAGATTCACTTTCTACAAGTGGAGTGCGTGTTCACGATTGGGAGGTCTTGTTTCTTGGAGATCCACGAAGCAGGCGTGTATAACCCGATCCACCATGGAATCGAATTCATAGCTTTGGATAAAGGCGGTGAGGAAATAGGTGGCTCAGTAATTTTGGAAGATATTCCATGTTGGTCTAAACCGTGCCACCGTGATGATTCCTTTGTGATAGCCAGCGGTGTGGAAGGCGAAAAGTGGTTTGTATAATGGTAAGTCTCGACATATCGTCGGCGACATAATACCGCAGTGAGGCATTTGATCTCAAGTGGGGTTATATCAATTGACTATGTCAAGTCGATAGATAATCTGGCGGATCCGTTAACGAAAGGTTGAGCGGGATCAAATGATCAAGTTCTAGAGGAATGGGACTAAAATCCACATCTTAAGAACAATCATAGTGGTAACCCAACCATGATGTTGGAGATCCCAGAACTTGGTTCGATGGGAGAACTAAGCTATATGAGTTCGTGTATAAACACTCAAGTTAATCATTTCCAGAAAGCAAGCGGTGTTGAAAAACTTGCTAGTGGTGAGGTTGAGTCGTTGACTCTCGATGATTCCTAAGATACCTCGAGGAGGTTGGTATGGCGAAGATACTCGGTGAATCACCTATGTAAGTGCGAAGTGGGGCCGCTTCAAACAAAACACTTATGAATCAAAGTGGATGTCCATGGCCAAATGGAATCAAAGCGAGAGCGGATGAGGTTGAGGTGTTAAAGTGTTAATACCATTGTTTGGTCTGTTGTGGGGGAATAGTTCAAGGCATCGTGTCCACTAATCCTTTGTGTACTCGATGGTACTAACTATGGAAGGTTCAAGGCCATAAACCACTGTCCAAATATTTAACATCTCTTGAGGATCGGTAATATGCGTCATGCATATGGTTATTTCCACTCGTGTGAATTGTTGAAAATCGCGTGCATATATATATAATATATATATGTGGTGAGTTTCGAGCTTACTTTGACCAATATTTTGAGTGGCGTAACGTTTAATTTTGTGAAATTAAGCGGCATAGGATCGATCTCGTTCCAGTAGATGATGTGGTGTATTCACGTTCTCAAATCCGATTTCAGGTGAGTGAAATAATGGATCAAAGTTGGTCATTAAACATGGAGTTATGTGATTAATGGGATAAGCATGGATTAATTAATCTTATCCCATTGATTAATGTACCTTCATTAATTATCTATATAAGTGGAGTCATTGAACACTTAGTATAATTATGTGCCAAGTGATGGGCTGGAAAGCCCACGCTTGTGTATGCGCGCCGCTATGCCGGGCCGGTGCGGCGCCCGGCGCCGTCGCCAGCGCCATCCAGCGCCCGTCCCGGCCCGGCCGGCCCGGCTCGGCTCGGCTCGGCTCGGTTCGGTTCGGTTCGATTCGATTCGGTCCGTGGTCCGTGGTCCGTGGATCGTGGATCGTGGATCGTGGATCTTGGATCTTGGATCTTGGATCTTGTGATTGGTCTTTGGGTGGTCTTTGGAACATTCTTTGGGCACGTTCGTGGGCTTGCTTGTGGGCTGGTTGGTGGCCCGTTGTCCTTATATTTTGGATCAGCGTTTGATCGAGCCCAAAGATGAAGTTGGTCAGGGCGATTCGTAGCCCAATCCGTTGGGCTGGCATGCGATGGGTTGGTCGGGGCCCAACTCGTGTGGCGATCCGTTGGACTGCTGTGCGCTTCAAGGGCGATGGGATCGTCCAATGAACACTGGACGCCGCGCGTTGTCGGTTAAATCGTAACTGGCAGTCGATGCTTCGACATGATGGCTCTGCGAAGCGTGCCGTTGTCTCCGAAACCGCCGGCGCTCGATAGGGGACATAACTCCGTAACACCCGACATCAATGCGGTGTTGACTCAACATCTTCCCATGAGGGGCGGCGCCTATAAATAGGACATGTCTACGACATAAGCAACTCGCAAAAGCATTCCGGCATACCCTAGAGTACTCTGCATACATATTTTCGTGTCGAGCTCATCCTCCGCCTCCGTCCGGTTCATGCGGGCTCGTTGAGTCTCTGATCTTGCCACCCTCGAGGCATTGCCGTTTCATCTTTGGGGACGACGCGCGAACAGAGAGCACTCACTGGGCGTATCTCGTCTTCTGGAAGAGCCTCCTCGACTCGGCATCTGTTTACAGTTTCTGATTTCGATTGTATTTACTTACATTTTCAAATTCATTGTTAGTTTTGATCTCTACGCTTCTGCTTCACGTTATGTCGCGGCAAATCTTGTCTTTATTACGTACATTTTTTCCAACAGATATCACAGATCCTGAAACCAACTCTTTTTATCAACACCAACAATATTTTGATCAAAGTGTTCTAGCACCCTTATTAGTTATTTTCATAGTATTTCTCATATAGAAATGAAGAAAGGAAGACTAAATACTATTGGTGCAACAATGAAAAGCCGTATTCAAATACTTGATTCTCATTCTTCGACATCGTTTGGTTTTATTCTTCAACTTCTGCAACATTAACTTTAAGAATAGAAAAACTAATCAAAATTGACATTAACTTCAAAAGTAGAAAAAGCCATGGATTGGTGTACAGAGATAAGAAATTTTCTACAAAAATTAACATAATTTGGATTCTTAATATTCTTCAAATTTCAAGAATAGAAAAACCAATATTAACTTCAAGAAATAGAAAAACATTGATCGATTATGTCGGACGGATGTATTCAGATATGGTACATAATATAGAATATAATTATATAACATTATACTAATTTATTATTTTGAAGATTAAGTCTAATAACACCAATTAAAACCTAACTGTAAGGACACTTTAGAAATTACTAGAATTTTATTACATTATTTGAATACATCCTACCAGATAATGGATTCTATAAATAATATATTGATTATATATTGTAGATACTTAAATAAGGAAGTGTTATCGTGAGAACATGAGAATAATAAATTGATGAATTCGCAGTGAAATTTGATGAATCTGTTGGGAAAATTACTGAATCCAAAAAAACAAAATTTTCACCCCCATGGGGTTCGAACCTGAATGAAAATTCTGAATTTTTGGATTCAATAACTTTCCCAACATATGCATTAACTTTGATAGCGAATTCATTTTGTTCATAACAAATTTTTGTGTTTCTTAATTCTTACAGTAAAAATGGTTCTTATTTGAACCTCACTCTACTTTAATATATTCTATAAAATATGAAATTGATATTTTATACGCTAAAAAACATTACACTCAAACATAACACGATATATTATATAGTACCTAGCAAACGGGTCCTAATGGATCAAATGTAGATAAAAGATGTAAGTTAATTTACTCTTATGACTCAAACAAGGCTTATCACTTTATTTCCATGTGAAACTCTTAGTACTTCTCTTTGTATGACCCACGTTAACTAGTAACTAGGAAATTTATTAGGGATAGAATAAATATATAAAATAATATAAATTAATATATTATTTATTTTGATGGATTGATTAATTTTGAATTTATTTAATTATCTAATTTTAAAATACTCGATAATATTGAATGAGCAACCTCTTGGATAAGGGAATTATTTGAGGATCGGACCTCTTTTCTACAACTTTGAGCACTCATGGCCCAGAAAATTGAAAGCTTGATAAACGAGGCCACATTTATGATTAGGTATCACGTCCTCCATGACTTACAAGTGAGGCCAGACATGTTAAATGAACAGTCTCACTACTTGACGAACATGTATTTTGCCTAATAATAAAACTTGAAACTATTTATTATTAAAATGAAATCATATTCTTATTCAACCCATTAACAATGAATTCTTGGACCATTTACCATCAAACTATTTGTAAACTTGGCGATCTCGCTATGCACCAGCATTTCAAGTCGCGGTCTCGCGGGAGAAATGTGCGATCTCCTTGTATAGGGCCCCGTACGAGATGCCGTTCGGAAAGCCGAAATAATGGTAGGTCGTCGTCCTCGATTTTGAAACCTCGCTTGTTGAACTGGTCGTGAAGTGTTGATGGATTCACTTGACCTTGCCTCGCGGCTGAGAGATGAGCGATGTGGTATTGGACTCGGCTTTTGGCGGAACCTTGATGAAGGCTTCCATTAGATCTCGGTAGAGATCGATACTACGGGGAGGTAAATTGGCCGAACCACCGGCGGGCGTTGTCGATCGGCAACTCGGGGAGCAGCTTGCACGTGTGGATGGTGTTTAGGCGATTGATCATGTTGTATTGGAATTGAAAATGAAGTTTTGCGGATCCTCGATCCGTCGTGAGGCTATGCTATGCACCCTGTGCTACTTGTCCAGGAGAAGTGTTGAGTATCTAAATCGAAAAGGGGTGATTATCTTCCGTAACTTCGTTTTGATGATGGGGATCGACCTCGTGGTGATCACGACGTCTTGTCCTTGTTGCTCGTCCCTAGCCGCGATCGGTTTGGGCTGACCCGTGTAGAGGTATGGCCTTATCATCCGAAGGCTAGATTCACTTTCGCGTGCTGCTTCGTGCTTTGAGCGAGCTTGACGTCCTTGTCTTCGTGATGATGCCGACCTTGTTCTTGGCTAGGTATTGGAGGAAGCTCTCCTTGTTCTTTAGAAACCCTTTAGCTGCCTCGTCGAGGTTTAAGCGTGGTGCTAGGGGTTCCTCTCGGTTTCTGTTGCGACCTCCTCGCTTCTGGTACTCTTCTTCTTCATGTAGGATAGGATGGCCTTGCTAAATGAGACTTTGGACATGCCGCTTGGTCGTATCTCTGATTGGGCTTTTCCAAGCTGAACTCGCGTGACTCCTGCCCGCCGTTGTTGTTGCCGGTGGCGGCTCTGGATGTAAGAGCTTCTTGTATTCATTGTGTGATTGATTCCACAGTAAACAAAAGTTGATCGAAACACACGAATTTATATTCCCACAGGGCAGTAGTGATTGATCTTAATTTCGTTAGGAAATAAATGCGCAATGAACGAAGGATTTACGTGGTTCGATCTATGAATTAGATCTCGTCCACGAGCAAGAGGTGTATGTGTTTGAGTGTGTAAGCGATTCTGAGAGAGAGTAGGCGATCAAGTGATCGATCGGTGTCGATCATCTTTCTCTTCTATTCTAGCTATATTTATATACCATCGAAGTTGAGTTAGACTACGATTAATTGAGTTTGACTCTAATACAAATGAGTTGGACTCACAATACAATCTCGTCTCATAAGGTTCTTAGATATGCATCAGAATCTTCTCGTCTCAGATTGCGATTAGAGTTGTAGTTGGTGGGGAGTCTTCTTGGGCGAACTCACATAGGCCGAGCTTAATGTCGGGGGCCCATTTATATTGGGCACGATGCTTGGGCTAGTAGTTGGTTTGTGTATCCTATCATCATCATAAAAAGCGTAGAAGTGAGGTCGTGATGGAGGGGACGGTGTTCTTACATTGCCTCGCCCGAAATTAGTGGTGCAGGCGGTTGTATGTCTCTTGGCCAGCGCCTTGCCGAGGCTGCCGTAGAGAGTCGTGTAATAAGCGGCCCGCTCTGCCGAGGCGTTCTACAAGTCGTGTCGGCGCCGCGCCGGGGCGTTGCCAGTAGTATGTCGTGCGGCCGCCCTGGGGCCACGATTACGCGGTCGTATGTCGCTTGCCCCATCTGGGCGTTGCGGAAGGTTGTCGTTAAGCGTCCCGGCCGCTCTGGGGTGTTACTTAGAGTTGTATGTCGCTTGGCCTGTACGCCGGTAGAAGTTAGATATCGTCGCTTAAACGCCTGCCGGCGTTTGCAGTTGTGTGTCGCTTGCCAGCTCTGCCGGGCGTTGAAGTCGTGTGTCGATTAACCCATACTGCGGTCCACTTTGACGAGATTGATCTGGCTGAAGAGGTCGGGGTTGAAGGCGGTAGAGGGCGTGAGGTCGACTCGCGAGGGCGTGAAGGCGGGCGCCGAGGTCGGCCTATGGAGTGGTTAAATCCTCGTGTTTAAGCAGAAGGTAATTATTCCTCGTGTTAAACAAGGTAGTTAGTCGCCGTGTTAATAAGGTAACTCATCCTCAAGAATAAGCGAAGGTATTTAATCTTGAAATAAATGAAGGTATGGGTTCCTTATTTGGCGAGAAATGTCATTGGGGTGGTCCCCAAGGTGAGTTCGTCATCGTGTTAAGCGAAGGTGAATTCATCCTCGAATAAGCGAAGGTGGTTAGTCCTAAGCGTATTAAGCGAGTATGGGTTCCCTGTTGGCGAGAAGTATTCGTAGGGGTGATCCGTTCAAGTGGTTAAATCCTCGTGTTAATCGAAGGTAATTCATCCTCGAAATAAATGAATGGTGGATTCGTCCGGGTATTTAAGCGAGGTAGTTAGTCCTCGTATTAAATGAAGGTAGTTCGTGCCAAGTATTAAGCAGGGTAATTATCCTCTAAATAAGCGAAGGTATTTCATCTTGAAATAAGCGAAGGTATGGGTTCGCTTATTTGGCGAAAAGTATCGCTGAGGTGGTCCCTCAAGGTAGTTAAATCCTCGTATTAAGCGAAGATAATTAAATCTGCCGAAATAAGCGAAGTAGTTAAATCCTCATTAAGCGAAGGTATAGGTTCCTTATTTGGCAAAGTATCGCTAGGGGTGGTCCTCACGCTGCGTTAGATCTCTCCTTGGGGGTATAGTTAGATCCTCCGAATAGGGTATAGTTAGATCCTCAGAAGGGGTATAGTGGAAAATCTGGTATGCATAAGTGACAAATGAAATATGCAAGAAGGCAGATGAAGTAAATAAAGAAAATATTTTATTAATGAGACAAGACGCCGTCTGGATAAATGGGCGAGCTTACATGACCCTTTTCCGAGGACTTCTTTAATTCGGTATGGTCCTTCCCATGTGGTCTCTAAATTATCGAAACTTTGGACAGTTGACCGTTCGCTTGATGCACGAAGGTCATCTACTGGCATTGTCCCGGACTTGACAGCTGTTTATAATATCGAGCTACTTGTTGCTTGTAGGCTTCTTCTCTAATGTGGCGAAGTCTCTCTTCTCGATTTTGTCACGGCCCAGACTCAGCTAATCATGAAAGACTACAACTGCCGGACCCATGATTGGGTTTGGATTAAAGCGGAAAAGAAATGAGAATTTAGTATTTGGATTCTAACCAAATCATTGATAAGGAACATGAATGATTGCGGAGGCATAAGTGAAATCGATTGAAAAGTCGACCATACGGTAGTTGATTGTAAATCACTACTAGGAGTTCAACATCTAACTAAAAGCTGAAAAAGGTTGCGTGGAATAAGCGTGTGAGATATGCATATGAAGATGCATTCTCAAGGTGAACAAAATGTTCCATTTTCATTGAAAACATTCTATTGCTCAACCTTTGCTCATTCGCATCATGGCGAGCCCAAGTTTTGTGCTCTTTTCCGTGTTTTGTCTAGGTCTAGATCAGTCTTTTGTGTCTTTCTTGTTGTGTTTTGTGGTGCGAGGAGGACATTGGTGCTGAGTGAACAAGGCGAGGAAATGGGCAAGAAGGCATGGAACTTGCTTGGCGGGTGAATAGAGATAATGGCTGATGCCTCGAGGGCACAGGAGCTTAGCTCACACCGGGCTTCAAACTCAGTGCATTGTTCCGTTTCAGCGTGACCTCCTTACTGAACCGCTGGTTCAATCTCCGGAAGGGTAGGCTAATGGGCAAGTGAAGAAGACGAGCGAAACCAAGAAGAAGGAGGCGCAGAGAGAAGGCGGAGAGAGAGGTGATGGTCGATATCGCGAGATCGGGGTGGATCCCGCCAAATCCGGAAAAGATCTTGCGCTCAAAAGTCACAAATCCGGAGGAGATCATCCCGAGATCCATCACGGGCAAGGAAGAAGCCCGATCAACAAGGAAAACCTACAGTTATCCGCCCACGAGCCGTTACCCATTCGACCTCTCTCGGCCTATATATATAGGATGAATCTGCGACTTGTGCATATCATCATCGTGTGCGGACTTAATGTATGTGGTGTCATTGATGGTTTTGATGCTAAGAAAATGCTATTTCGGAAGATGAGATG
>JAODLM010000136.1:0-100000 GCA_036937905.1 Salvia rosmarinus
TTGGTAAATTAGGAAGTTCTCAAGCCACTAACTAGACTTAACAATTATAGTTACGTCTAGTAGGTTATGTGACGACTTGTCGTGTTAACACGATAATTAAAGAGGAATGTTGACTTACAAATCAGTGGACATATGCCATCATGTAAGTAATTAGTACTTAGAATAAATGGAGTACTTGAGAATATTAACTCGGCTTTTGAGATATAAGGATCGACATCATGTGTTCGAATCGTTGCTTACATTCGACATTGTCTATTTAACTTAACTTCATGGAGGTTACATATGTCGTATAATCGTTATTCATTATCGAGTTGTGTTTCGCCCGACTAATGTCGTATTGAGTTGTCGTTATTGAATATTAACGTTGTAGCTCGACTCTTGGTTTTTCTAACATAGGAACTCACGTTTGGGTATCCTTTCATTAATAAAAACCTAATTCGTTATCTAACCCGATTCTTGTTTATTCCGTCTTAAGTTATCGAAATTGGTCGATTTCTTTTGGATTCTCGTTCATATAGTATTATGTTGTTTACGTTCGGGGTTTTGGTTTGTCGGTTCGACATAAACATAAACATTCGACATCGACAAAACCATACACAACATAAACTATGCTAAGCATTAAAAGCCTAATTTCTAATGCAATACACAATCATTTGTAAGTGTGCATAAGTGTTTCATTCATCCACTCTAATCACAACCATTCATTCTAAGTTTATAATTAACTATCATAGCATCATTTATCATTAGAAACGAACTCATACTTAGCCATTTAGATTCGTTTTCGATAATTAGCAACAATTAGCATCGTATCGATAAATTCCAATAAAATCATGTTGTACTCTATCATACTATAGAATTTAATTATCAACACAATATCATCATATAAAATTTCAAACCATAGGTTAAAATCTTTGTAATTTTAAGCAATTTCAAATCAACAAGCTTTGGTGTTGATAAATTCCACAAAAATTATTTCATGCTTATACTATATACTAAACATGAAATATCACTTCATATCATGCATTAAAATTTAAACCCATGCTTTTCATCATCATTTATTTTCGGTATTCATATATATATATATATACATATTAAAATTTCAATCCTTCACAATATGGTTGTATATGTAATAGCATGTAATATTAACACTAACATTTATCAATATTCATAATATTACACATCCTATTATTTTCAACAATAAAAATCAAATAAAAGACTACATATATATATATAAGCCACGGTTCTTATAAAAAATAGGAGAGGTGTTTGAATAAATTCAAGGTTAATGTGATGTTCATATCATACCTAAACACCATATCTCAACTATTTTTCTCAACCAAAATCAAACAACAAATATATATATATATATATAGTATTCGGCTATTTCAACAATAAATAGGAGATGTGTTTCAAAAATCCCAAGATTTATATATGATGTTCACATCATATATTAAACACCATATCTCAACTATTTTCCACAAAAAAAATTAAAATCAAAGCTTAAAATAAGCCTATAACTCTCGGCCCTTTTAAAAAAAAAATCCAAAAATTACAGAAAAATTATGATATTTATTATACATGCTTATAACACATTATCAAGTAACAATATCAAATAACATTCACAAAATCATGCTTTAACCTATTTAAAAATAATTAAAGCATAAATCGAAAAAAAATAAACATGCTCCAAAAATTATGAAATTTTTACAGTATCCTTAGAACATCATTCTAAGCATTTTTCATTCACAACTCAAGAGCATTTGGAGGCTCTAAAGTCACGAAAATAAATGGGGAGCAAACTAGGGTTTTTAAACCCAAAAATTCAAAATAAAAATTCCACTCCATTAGGATGGAAGAGGATGATGAATAATACCTTACTATGGTCTTAGAAGGATAATTTGAGTGTGGGAGAGGTTTGAAAGGAGGATTTAGAGTTGGGGATTTGAAAAGTGTAGAGGGAAATTTGAAAATGAGAGCAAAATGTGAAATGGGGAAATGGGATGCTCTTTGGACGTTTTTCCTTGTTATGGCAGACCTAATGGCTGTCATTTCCCATTTTGAGGTGGTCTTGGTGGTAGTTGGGAGGTGGATTGGTCAAATTACCGTTTGGTATGTTATACCGACTCTTTAAGTTTTAACGCACTTTCGATCGATTTCTCGGAACCTTAAGGTTCTATCTTATTAAATAGCCTTTAAAGACTTATTTTAATGTTCATAAAAATTTCACGACGTTCGGACGTCGTTCGATAAATCAATTCGAGTTATCGCGGAAAAAGCGGCGTCCGTGATTAAAATATGCTCATTCAAAAATTCTCTTGAATTTTGAGCTTTCCTCAATAATTTGAGTCTTATAAAGCATATTTTATTGATTTAGACCCTCGGTTTGAGTTTGGTCGTTCGGATCAAAGTAGGGTTTCCGGTATATTTTACCGGCGTTCGGTTAAGTTCTTGAAATTCCTTGATTGATTCTTATAATTTCTAAATTCATAATAAATCATTCCTTCATGATTTTGGTTGTTATCACTATTTATTATGATTAGCACGGATGGAAGTTGTTAGGCTCGTAAATAGTGTTTTAAGGCCGGCCAGGCAAGTATGCCGAAAATTCTCATCCTTTGCATTCTCACATGTTTTCGTGTGAGGATTCTAAAATGAAATCCGTTCGTGGATATTCATTCTCGATCTTTCATTCTATGTTCAGGCTACTCGAAAACCCTAATCGGGTGGGACTAGTTATCGATTTTGATTTCTTTAGTATTCGATCTCGAATCGATTCTAATTCGTTTCATTGGTTTCCTTAAACATAATTAAGGTCTAAGAACCACAACTAAGTGATTGAAACATCACTAATAAAAGTTTTAAATTTTTGGGTTATTACATACCGTCCTTAAAAGAAATTTAGTCCGAAATTTGCTAGCCTGGAAAAGATCTGGATTTTTCTCCTTCATAGCTGATTCAGGTTCGAGTTGCTTCTTCTTGACCATGGTGTCTCCATAGAACTTTCACCGGTATTTCTTTGTTCCTTAGCCTTTGGATCGTTGGTCGAAGATTTAGTAGGTAGTTCTCGTAACTCATATTGTCATCGAGGACAATATCGGTCGGTGGTATCACATGGCTGGGGTCATGTATGTACTTCCGTAGTTGTGAAACATGGAACACATTGTGCGCGTTTCCAAAACTTGGCGGCAATGCAGTCTGTAAGCCGGGTCCTATTCTCTCCGAATTTCATAGGGTCTATGAAGCGTGGTCATAACTTCCTGATTCCGAATCTCACGATCCCTTTAGATGGAGAAATTTTCAAGAAGACCTTATCTCCTCTTGAAATGTAGCTCGTGCGGCGGCTTGTCGTGTCGACTTCTGTCGATCTGGGCCTCGCTTGATCCGTTGGCGGATCAGTCGCACGATCTCAATCATTTCTCCCACGTAGTCGGTCTAACACTCTTCTTTCTCCCACTTCATCCCGATAAAGTGGTGACCGACATTTCCTTCCATAAAAGCGCTTAAATGCGGGGCCATTCAATAGTCGCTTGGTAGGCTGTTATTGTGGCGAATTCCACAAGTGGTAACACTTGTTCCCAACCTCTCTCTATCGAGGACAACGGTCCTCGACATGTCTTCAACGTTTGAATGGTCCTCTCGGACTGTCCGTCCGTCTGCGGATGGAGCAGTCTGAAATTTAGTCGTGTCCCGGTTCCTTTGTAAACTCATCGAGTCGGGACATAAATTTGAATCTCTATCGACGTGATAGTCTTTGGAACTCCATGTGAGCGGATAACTTCTCGGATGTACAAGTTGTGCTAGTCATACGATCCATGTGTTATTGGAATGGGTAGGAAATCGCGCTCTTGGTCGGTCGATCGATGATGACCCAAATAGCGGTATTCCCTTTGTGATTTGGGTAGCCCGTAACAAAGTCCATGGCTATATCATCCCATTTCCATTCCGGTATATCTAGCGGTTGTAAGGTCCCATCTGATTCGTTGGTGGAGTGCTTTCACTTGTTGTACGTCAAACAACGTTCCACAAATAAACCACATCTCGCTTCATTCCATCCCTAAAATTTCTCCTTGAGGTCTTGGTACATTTGGTCTTTGCCGGGGTGTCTTGATATAAGAAGTCTCATGGGCTTCCTTCAAGATTTAAACTCGAAGTTCTTCGTCTTACGGAGCGCACACTCTCCGTCATACAACAAAACATTATATGTTATACATAAAATTCTTGTGTTTATAGTCCTTGATCTTAGCTCGCATTTCCTCTAGCTTTTGCTCGTCCTCCGAGCTTCTAAGATTCGGACTCTTAAGTCGGGATTGCGATCAATGTTGCAATCTGACCCTCTATCGTCGAGAGATGGGCCTACGACTTGATGTTCATCCTCTGAAATTCTTTTATAAGTATTTCCTCATGGTGAGGAGACATCCCAAACTAGGATGGGATTTGCGACTCAAGGCATCGGCTTCAACATTAGCCTTGCACAGGTGGTAATTTATACCACGGTCGTAATCTTTCACTAGATCTAACCATCTCTGTTGCCTCGTGTTAAGATCTTTACGCTCGAAGAAATATTTCGGGCTCTTATGGTCGGTATAGATCTCACATCTAACTCCATAAAGGTGATGCCTCCATATCTTTAAGGCATATCGACCCATTGCTAATTCCGGTGCGTGCGTGGGATAGTTCAACTCGTGTAGGCGTAATTGCGCTTGGCGTAAGCAATAACCTTACCTTCTTGCATTAGTACACAACCTAGTCCATTCTTTGAAGCATCCGTGTAGATTGTGTACTCTTTATACGCCTCAGTCTTGCTAGTCTACGTATTTGTCGTCGATAATTCCTTGATCTCGGAAACTAGCCTCACTTTCGGCGGTCGGGTGTACTTGATTCCTTTCCTCAACAGTTGGGTCATGGGTCGGGCTATCGTTGAGAATCCTTGATAAACCTTCGATAGTAGCGGCCGGTCCTAAAAACTCAATTTCATTCGGGTTCTTGATGACTCCCATTCTCGAGCTATGTCGATCTTGAGGTCTCTTTGATTCCCTCGGCGGACACAATGTGACCCAAAATGTTGCCGCTAACCAAAACTCACACTTGCTAAACTTGGCGAAGAGCTGCTCTTGCCTCAATGTTTGTAGTACAGTTCTCAAGTGCTCTTTGTGTTCTTGGTTATTCCTAGAGTATATTAGGATATAGATCATGAACACTAAGGCGAATTTGTCTAGTATGGGTGGAACACCACATTCATAATATCCATAAATCTTGCCGGTGCATTTGTAAGTCGAAGGGCATCACGAAGAATTGAAATGACCATACCTTGTGCGGAAAGCCGTTTTAGGTACATCCTCTGGTCTAATCCTCAATTGGTGATATCCGGACTTTAGATCTATCTTTGAAAAGACTCATGCTCCTTTAAGTTGATCAAGCGGATCGTCGATTCGGGCGAGGGTACTTATTCTTAAGAGTTATCTTGTTTAACTCTCGATAGTCTATACACGTCCTCGATGTACCATCCTTCTTTTTCACGAAAGGGACGGTGCTCCCATGGAACACTGGGTCTAATAAATCCTAGCTCGAGAGTTCTTGCGGTTGGATCTTTAATTCCTCAAGCTCCTTTGGTGCCATCCGGTATGGAGCTTTTGACACCGGGCGGGAACACGGTTCGAGGTCGATCGTGAACTCGATCATCGGTTTGGCGGTAATCCGGTGGTTAAATGCGGAAACACATCGGGATACTCCTTCACGATCGGGCGTCTTCTATCCTCCTCTCATTCCGATCTTCTTCTTGGAGGTGAGCGAGGTAGGCATGGTTCTCGGTCTTGTTCGACAGCGTCCTTGCTTGTAGTGCGGATATAATTGGAACTCTCCTCCCGTGTTGATCCGTGAAAGTCGGTGAATTTCTCTCAAAGGGTGTTGGAAGAAATTTTCTTTCATTACACAAGATGGTCGCACTATGTTCGGTTAACCAATCCATTCCTAGGATTATGTCCACATCCGTCATGGGTATGGCGTGAAGGTTCTCTGTCATGACCTTAAGTGAGCTAGTCGAGCTCTAGGTTCGAGCATATGTGGGTTACCGTTCTTATGCCTCCCTCTTGGAGAAGAAATTCTCATGATTTGTTCGGTAGCGTTTAGGATCTAATCCTAAGTTCTCTCGCGTGCTTGAAAATAAAAGAGTGCGGCGCGGTGTCAAGCATGGGATAACGAGCAATTGGAGGTATTCCCATACACCCAAGTTTCCTTGGTTCCTTGGCGGCTCTTGCGGAACTCTCTTTCTGGTTGAGGCGTAGCCCTCGCTTCTTTGAGGCGGTTGTTGTTCTTGATAAAGTTGTTGTGGTTCTTCGGTTCTTTGTTCTTTGTTGTTGTTCTTTGTGGTTGCGGTTTGTTGAAATTTGTCGATCTTCTTCTTTGCGATTGTCGCCATTGTTGTCGTCGTTGCCGCCGTGGTTGATATAGTCGTTGATTCGGCTGATAATCTTGAGCGGGGCTGTTGTTGGATCGGTTGAGCTTGGATAGCCGGACGGTTGGACTTGGTTGGGCACATTCGGATGACCATTTCCTCCTTGGCGTGTCGAGGCGATCCCAAGTAGTGGCCCTTCGGCACACTGAAGCATCCGTCATTCGTGAATCGCATGCCCCTTATGACTCTATGGCACAGGGGCACATGGGGAGCTTCACGAATTTTGGTTTCCCCATGGGATCACGGGTACCATGGGCGTCCATTCCTTGCCGTGCCGGATGGCACGTTATTTCCTGCCATGGTCTCCAGTCGGCTGGCGATGTTGGATCCTTGCCGCGGTGGGGTCCTTCCCACTTCCTCTTCCGCGATCTCCTTGGTGAGTCGGGGATGCATGGTGACGACTCTATCTTGGGCGATGCACCTCGATGTCGATGCCCGGTGAGGGCCTCGCGGTAAGTCGGATCTCGTGACCAGCCAATGACACCACTGATCTCATGGCGGAGTCCGCCCGAAATTTCTCCGTCCTCTTCTCGTCGGTGTCGACCGGTGAGGTGCATCTGTGACATTTCCACGAAACGCGGTCGTGTCGGTGATCGTGGTCTTCCTTGGCGCAAGTTGTAAAACTCGTGCTCCTTTTTCTTCTGTAATTCTTAGGAATGTACTTCGTACACTTCCTCCTTGAATTCCTCGGGAGAAACCTTCCAGATTCTTCCTCATCGGGGTTTTCTCTTGCCTCCCACCAAAAGTCGGTAGCGCGGTCATCATGGAAGGCGGCGCATGACAAGCGTTCTGTGATGTGCGGTGGAGAAATGAAGATCCTCTCGAGGCCTTGAATCCATAGTTCGGCGTCACGGGATTCCCGTCCGTTGAAGGTGGGTGGGTTTTGCACGAGAGCAGTTCCTCGATCCGCCTACTTTGTGGTGGTGGTGGTGGTGGTGGTGTGGCCTCTCTTTCCGGGGTTGTCGCATACGGTTCCTCCTTCTCGGCGGCATCCTATCCTTCATAAACACACGAAATTAGATCTCGTCTTATACCATCCATCGGGGTTAAAGCATCTATATAAATATATCATATATATATTTATATCGTAGCAAAATTTTAAAACAACGTCGGAAACCACATAACACCATATTAAAACAAAAGGCTCTCGAAGAGCTATCATCATGTCATATCAATTGCCTCTCGAGGACTTTCATCGGCGTTTTAAACTTTACAAAAATACCGGTGCAGTATGATGCCCAAAACAAATACCGCATCACTCTGTGTACCTCGTCATGGTGCGCACAAAATCAACACTACCGTGATCATCAAAATAGGGTTCATGTAGGAGCGACTCGTCGTCTCGCGTGCATCAAAAGATATCTGAGTATATAGACAAAAGATAATCTAGTCTAAGAACTAGATCTATAGTGCATGGGGGTGTAGATCGGGCTCCATGCATCAGTCGGGGCGGAAGCATGGGGCTGTCCCTCCCTCCATCTCGTCATCGGTGATATATCGCCCTCGGGGTCTTCCTCAGGTCTTCCTCGGGTCTCATCGGATCCTCCTCCGGGTCTTCCTCGGGTCCTCATAGGATCTTATAAAGTCCTCCTAGGATCTTATCGGGTCTTCCTCTTGACATCAGGCGCGGGGACAGCGGGCTCTGGATCCTAATGACCTAGCGTCTTCCATAGCCGCTAGGTCTCGATGAATCTCGGCCATGACCTCCTCAAAGCGGTGGTTGTGGGTGGCGGCGGCTGGGCCAGTGGAGCCGGCGGTGGGGGTGGATATGGGCATGGCATGACCGGTGTTGATGGTCGGGGCGGGCAATGGTGAGGATGGAATCCTACTGGTGGTAGGGCGGGGAATGTGAGCTGTCGGGGCGGGAAGGTCCCGCCTCGAACATGTCCACACCTGCTGCGGGCGAGAACTCTTTGGTCCATCAGGCTGCTAGGCAGGGCACCTCCGGATGGAGCCACTGGAATCTCGTCACGCCAAGTGTATTCCCGTCGGGGGAGATACGGTCCGCGTGGTGCGACTCCGTGCACCGTGACACATAGCTCAGTGGCTAGCAAGCGAGGCGGATCCGCCTCGGTCAGCTCTCGACCCGGTAAATGTAGTCGCCGATATTTCACAGGCGTAACCACCGGTCGGATGGCGGTCTCGTGATCGGTAGTACACCGTCATAATGTGATGTACCCGGGCATGTCTTTGCGGCCAGCGGCGTGTGAAGTGTGCTAGAAACTTCGCCAGGTCGTCTCAAGTGGCACATCGGTAAAGCGATGCGATCGTATAACCTCCTCGGGGTGGCCCTAGAGGACGGGCGTCTGATCGTGAACACGGTCCGAGCCATCCCGAAAGGAAAGTATCACTAGGGTGGAACACGGTAAACATAGCGGTGTATCTAGTAGAAGTGCGTACATAATAAACATCTATACAAGGAAGGTTATAGCAATTTGCATTCTTCTATGACCTACATGCTCAAATCCTTATGGCATTACTTTCTTGGTTTGGTCTCAGGAAGAGGCGGTATGGTTTCTTAGGGTATATCGTGATCGAGGCCTAGCCGGGTAAAGGCTAAGTGGTCACCTTATCTGTCGGGTCTTTGATTTCTTATTTCTATTCACATCATAGGATTATATCGTATCCGTTCTCATTATCGCTTACAAATCATTATTTCCTTTTATGCTTCCCTATAGTTATACTTGATTCATTTCCTTATTATTACGATAGGCGACACGTATGACTTTGAATTCCTTGGCGTAAGCGGTTGGGACTCATAACGATGCAATTTCCGGTTAAGCGATCGCTTACGTCATTGTAGATTCATCGCGTCCTCATCATTGAATCCGTTCGGTTGTGATTCTTAAGATTTCTATGTTCTCGTTCTTTCTTAGTATTTCGTTCGATTGGGGTACTATGTTCTCATACTAAGTTCGTGAGAGGATCATGCGTCTTAAGAGTCTATGTCCTCATGGGAAACATACTCATTTCTATCATGCCATACAACTGCGATGATAAACACAAATCGCGACACCTTGTGCGAAAATCACGCATTCTCATTTACGAGTTCTTAAAGCTTGTAACTTTCATTCAAGCTAATGACTAGTCGATTGAAACAACTTTTCAATTTCAAAATTTCCATTTTCCAAATATTTTCCAATTTCCCAACAAGGCGTATTGAAATTCCAATTCACATTTCATATACTTCAATCATTTCAAAACAACCTTTAGTTGAAGCGATTACCTTCTTCCTCGTTGAGCGGGGCGGCGATGGAGTGCGGTGCGATGCGATCGAGCCTAAACAATTTCTAGACTCGACTTTCGACTCGGGATTCGAGGAAAGGGTTTCTAGGGTTCGAGCGAACAAGTGCTCGATACCACTTTGACGACCGACTTTCCAATGAAGTACGGATCATATGGATCGTCATTGGTATGATAAGCGGCGAAATAAACATAGCTAATCAAGGCAACCAACCAATCAACTACTTAATAACGCATAGGTTAAAGGGATAAACAATCGATACCAACTCAAGTCTAGAAGGACTTGTCGAAAAGGGTTCAGGTTCAACATAACTTGATCGAGGCGAGAATTTAAAGTGCAGTGCGACCTCGATTCAATACGAAATAGCGGTTATAATCAAACATTAATAATATCGAGTTAGGCAACAATTAAGCGTGTGGACATGCATATGACGATGCATGCCCAGGTTAGAAACCTTTCTAATTAAGCATCAAAATAGTTGCTACTGCACCACCGCACCCATCGTCGATCCTTGCTCAACTGCGTCAAAATGAGATGCGGGGCTAAGTACAAAAGTACTCGGTGGACTCGTTGCGGAAACATTTTCTTTGTCGAAGGTTACTAGCGCCCACAATAGCGCATGAGGATTTTGGTTAAAGACTCATGCCTATCAAATATTTTATCGTTTTCCAAAGTGTCGGGCGACTATTTCATTCACGTTGTTCCCATATCGATCATTCATTCATTCATTCCATTCGCGCACTATGGGTGGCCACCTACACATAGTCGCCGTGACCGTCGGTAGCTAACCTTAACACCACGATCCTGCGTGTACACAATCCGAGTTAGTCCTTAACTAAGTCGGATCGATCGTTACCCTTTTTAGCGTTGGTGGACCAACTCGTTCACATACCACATTGATATACCAATCTCGGATAGGATAACAACAAAACATAAACATTTGGCGATCGATAACATTTCATGTGATAATATTTCATAAAGCTTTTGTAAAACATGCTTTGAGATATGCATATCATTTTGTTTCAAAGCCCACCTGCTAATCAAGCTTAGTGATTCTAAATGAGCGGGGGTGAGTATCCTTCCTCGGCAACTCGCCCGTCGAACCCTTCATAAGAAAATAGCCGTTCTTAGGTTCTTTCTATCGATCGATGGTGGTTTATAAATTCGACTTTAAAGTTCCCAATTAGGGTTTCTTTATGATTTAATGTGATTGTTTTAAGATAATTTTTATTATCTTACATTCCCAATTCTCTGGCTATATTACCTCGTAGTCCATGGGTGAACTTGATTATGAATTACATAATCCGAGTCTATCCGTGACTCTTAACCTTAGTTTTATTATAACGTTATTACGTTAAAGGTTATCGATAATCAAATTATGATTGGTAAATTAGGATATTCTCAAGCCACTAACTAGACTTAACAATTATAGTTCGTCCTAGTAGGTTATGCTTGACGACTTGTCGTATTAACGATAATTAAAGAGGAATATTGACTTACAAATCAGTGGACATATGCCGTCATGTAAGTAATTAGTACTTAGAATAAATGGAGTACTTGAGAATATTAACTCGGCTTTTGGGACATAAGGATCGACATCATGTGTTCGAATCGTTGCTTACACATTACGACATTGTCTATTTAACTTAACTTTCATGGGAGGTTACATATGTCGTATAATCGTTATTCATTATCGAGTTGTGTTTACGCCCGACTAATGTCGTATTGAGTTGTCGTTATTGAATATTAACGTTGTAGCTCGACTCTTGGTTTTCTAACATAGGAACTCACGTTTGGGTATCCTTTCATTAATAAAAACCACAATTAGTATCTAACCCGATTCTTGTTTATTCCGTCTTAAGTTATCGAAATTGGTCGATTTCTTTTGGATTCTCGTTCATATAGTATTATGTTGTTTACGTTCGGGGTTTTGGTTTGTCGGTTCAACATAAACATAAACATTCAACATCGACAAAACCATACACAACATAAACTATGCTAAGCATTAGAAAGCCCTAATTTCTAATGCAATACACAATCATTTGTAAGTGTGCATAAGTGTTTCATTCGTCCACTCTAATCACAACCATTCATTCTAAGTTTATAATTAACTATCATAGCATCATTTAACATTAAAAGCGAACTCATACTTAGCCATTTAATTCGTTTTCGATAATTAGCAACAATTAGCATACGTATCGAATAAATTCAATAAAATCATGTTGTACTCCTATCATACTATAGAATTTAATTATCAACTCAATATCATCATATAAAATTTTAAACCATAGGTTAAAATCTTTGTAATTTTAAGCAATTTCAAATCAACAAGCTTTGGTGTTGATAAATTCCACAAAAATTATTTCATGCTTATACTATATACTAAACATGAAATATCACTTCATATCATGCATTAAAAATTTAAACCCATGCTTTTCATCATCATTTATTTTCGGTATTCACATATATATATATATATACATATTCAAAATTTCCAATCCTTCACAATATGGTTGTATATGTAATAGCATGTAATATTAACACTAACATTTACCAATATTCATAATATTACACATCTATTATTTTCAACAATAAAAATCAAATAAAATACTACATATATATATATAAGCCACGGTTCTTATAAAAAAAATAGGAGAGGTGTTTGAATAAATTCGAGGTTAATGTATGATGTTCATATCATACCTAAACACCATATCTCAACTATTTTCCTCAACCAAAATCAAACAACAAATATATATATATATATATATATATATAGTATTATTTCAACAATAAATAGGAGATGTGTTTCAAAATCCCAAGATTTATATATGATGTTCACATCATATATTAAACACCATATCTCAACTATTTTCCACAAAAAATTAAAATCAAAGCTTAAAATAAGCTATAACTCTCGGCCCTTTTAAAAAAAATCCAAAATTACAGAAAAATTATGATATTTATTATACATGCTTATAACACATTATCAAGTAAAAATATCAAATAACATTCACAAAATCATGCTTTAACCTATTTAAAAATAATTAAAGCATAAATCGAAAAAAAATAAACATGCTCTAAAAATTATGAAATTTTTACAGTATCCTTAGAACATCATTCTAAGCATTTTTCATTCACAACTCAAGAGCATTTGGAGGCTCTAAAGTCACGAAAATAAATGGGGAGCAAACTAGGGTTTTTAAACCCAAAAATTCAAAATAAATATTCCACTCCATTAGGATGGAAGAGGATGATGAATAATACCTTCCTATGGTCTTAGAAGGATTATTTGAGTGTGGGAGAGGTTGGAAAGGAGGATTTAGAGTTGGGGATTTGAAAAGTGTAGAGAGAAATTTGAAAATGAGAGCAAAATGTGAAAGGGGGAAATGGGCTGCTCTTTGGACGATTTTTCCTTGTTATGGCAGACCTAATGGCTGTCATTTCCCATTTGAGGTGGTCTTGGTGGTAGTTGGGAGGTGGATTGGTCAAATTACCGTTTTGGTATGTTATCTGAGCTCTTTAAGTTTTAATGCACTTCGATCGATTTCTCGGAACCTTAAGGTTCTATCTTATTAAATAGCCTTTAAAGAACTATTTTAATGTTCATAAAAATTTCCACGACGTTCGGACGTCGTTCGATAAATCAATTAGAGTTATCGCGGAAAAAGCGTCCGGCGATTAAAATATGCTCATTCAAAATTCTCTTGAATTTTGAGCTTTCCTAAATAATTTGAGTCTTATAGAGCATATTTTATTGATTTAGACCCTCGGTTCGAGTTTGGTCGTTCGGATCAAATTAGGGTTTTCGGTATATTTTACCGGCGTTCGGTTAAGTTCTTGAGAATTCCCTTGAAATTGATTCTTATAATTTCTAAATTCATAATAAATCATTCCTTCATGATTTTGGTTGTTATCACTATTTATTATGATTAGCACAGATGGAAGTTGTTAGGCTCGTAAATAGTGTTTTAAGGCGGCCAGGGCAAGTATGCTGAAAATTTTCATCCTTTGCATTCTCACATGTTTTCGTGTGAGGATTCTAAAATGAAATCCGTTCGTGGAGATTCATTCTCGATCTTTCATTCTATGTTCGGGCTATTGAAAAACCACAATCCGGTGGGACTAGTTATCGATTTTGATTTCTTTAGTATTCGATCTCGAATCGATTCTAATTCGTTTCATTGGTTTCCTTAAACATAATTAAGGTCTAAGAACCACAACTAAGTGATTGAAACATCACTAATAAAAGTTTAAATTTTCGGGTTATTACACTTTGTTGGCTTGATTTGGTGGTGACGGCCAATAGCACAGCTCTGGGTCCTTTAGGTTTTGAGTTAGGGCTATGCATTCTACTAAAGTACCGATTACGTTTTTTACGTTTTTTCGTTTACGCATGTCGGGATGTTTTCCGTTGCTTGAGTTTTCTAAAGGAAATCGTGCAGGGTTATCCATTTCAACGTCGTTTGTCATTCCATGTTAAATCGTTATGCATATTGCTTATGTTTCCATTTTCATGCATCGATTTTGGATGGTTTATCCTAGATCGAGGATAGGCATCGATTTTTGAAACTTCTTGTTGCTAAGATTTGAGTCGACTTGCATGCGTGCATATTTTGAAGGTACCTATTATAGGTCTTGATGCCTACGAATATATTTCCATACGCATCGAGTTGATTTGAAAACCGGAGAGTGCCAAATGTGGGTTGAGAAAAGTGAAAACCTAGTTTTGCTACGATCTTCGTTTGGATCACGATGTTGCTTTGCTTTGTGGGAAGTGACCCCAAAAGTTGTTAAGTCTTGTTACAGGTACTACAGGTGCGATCTGTGAAGTCATCGGATCGTAGATATCTCTCGGTTGGCGTTTTAAATCTGTTCGGGTTGGGTTATATATGCTTATTTTGAGTTATTTACTCGATATTTCAAAATAAAACATATGCGCCGTAAAATGTTTTGTGAAATTATTCTTGTTCTCGATCGATATATGGTTCTATCATGGTTGTGCGGATCTCTATTCGGTGGGTTGATCACCATCTTGAGTATTGATCATAAGGGGATAGACCCGAACACGTGGTTATGGTTACGAAGGGGATGAACCGGAGTCCACCGCGAAATGGTAATGAGGTGGTTATGGTTACGTGAGTTTGACCTGAAGTCCACCTGAGTTTAGCCGGTGGATACGTTAGGCGTGGGCCGACTAGATATGTTCGGGCGAATGAATGTCATGTGATGGGCTGGCGGGGAAGCGTTCGAGCCGTGGTTCATGGTTCTATGATGGGAGTACTTGATAATAACGGATCGGTATCGAAAATGAAAAATCTATTTTGCTTACTTAGAAGTGGTTCGTTTAAAACCTTCTAAGGTAAGTGCTCTAACTCTGACCTCATGATTCTTTTGATTTATGATAAAAACCCGGTTGAGTGCGCTAGTACTCACTTCCAAACTCTTTTCAAATCTTTTCACGGATGGAGGAGGGCTGAATGCGGCGCTGAGGGTGGAGCTGCGGGTTCTTCATGCTATGCTTCGCGATGTTGTGTTATATCGTACTCACGATAACTATGTATTCTTGTCCCTTATTTGCTTTCGATTGGGAACAAGATTTGTTATGTTATTACGCTATGAGTCTCGTCTGAGCATGCTATGTGGTTGACGGTCTAGTTGACGAGGATCTAATGCTATTTTGCCTTCTTGCATTACTTATAATAAACGAAGATCATGTTTTACGAAGTTATGATATCGATATTATTACATTGGTGGATTATGCATGCACCCTCCACTTAGGATATGTCCTAGTTATAGAGGAGATCTTTGCCCGATTTCATGGTCACATCTTCTTATCATGTATCTTATATGTATCATCCACTTCTTCCCTTAACCCCACCCCTAATCACACCCCGGCATTCGTGCCTTCCCTCGGGAATTGGGCGTGACAGTTAATGTCGAGGCGGTGTTCTTGGCCTTGACATCTATCTTTATTATCTGATACAGTTGGTATCAGAGCAATGGTTCTTAGCTTTGACCACTATCTTTGTTATCCGATATCAAAGCGGTTTGTTTGCTTTATATCTTATGCGTTCTTGAAATTGAGTGTTTAGAACTTGTTCTTCTAAAGCATTCATCGAATCTGACTACCCTCGGCTCATGATCAGTCCGCCTCCTTTAAAAGGGGATGAGGTATGTGTTTATTCTTGATGCTTTATGTGGTTATGTGAATTGATGTGATCTTGGTTTCATGTGCTTTGGCATGGTAAGAGTTTACGTGATGTAAGCGTGATGTGGATGAGATGTGGTTGGATGGTGATGTGGATGTGGAAGTGATTGTTGATGGAACAAAAAGGGCACGTGTGGGCGTGATGTGAAAATCGTTTATACGATATGATGTGATTGATGTGATCACGTATGGTTGATGTAAGTCTATGTGTTTGCATAGAATGTATTGTTGATTGAAAATCTTGTTTATTTTGATAAACGAGTGCTTGTAAGTGAATCCTGTATTTGCTTACGTGATTATATCGATATTGATATTGATATGTGTTGAAATGAACATGTGTATGAAACATGATTACCTAGATGGTAGAGCGAAAAAGGAAACATGAATATTTGTTGTTGTTTTATGGTGAACTAACATGTAGGTTTATGGATATTGATGGCCAGAACAGCGTTGGTTGAGATCTCACGAGAATGGATGAGCATATCCAAGTAAATTCGAGGAATGTGCCGGAATATTCATGAGCCATTGGGAGTATTTACGGGAAGATTTGTTGGGTTATGGAGAAAGGTTCGAGGCGGTGGGAAAGTGTCGGAATCTGAGGCCTACTATCGGATGACGAAAAGCTACAAGCGGGTTGGCAACCATGGGCGAAAGCGAGGACATGTGTTGTTGAGGCGGGATCTATCACGAGGCACCTTACCTTGGACTTTCTTGGGTTCATTGCTCGAGTATGGAGCGGTGGGCAGACCACCGGTATACCATCGAGGAGGATGTGGTTGCAAGACACCTCGAGGACCGATCTAGATCGATGATAGGGATGATGTTCGAAGAGCCATTGGGAGAACAACCATCATCGATCGGCGATCGCCGATGCAACGAGATACACGGTCACTACACCTCCATCGGCGATCCTTACCTTCGGGAGGTTCAAAACGACTTTGGCGGGAACTTCGGGGCGAGAGATATTGTCCATCCGGCGGTGGCGAAAGAAGCCGAATCGAATCTTCATGCCACCAAAGCGTATCGGTGGCATCCGGGAAAGCGACTACGAGGAAGAGGAGGACCCGGATGAGAATGAGGGAGGGCGGTGAGGACTCGGAGGACCCGGTGATCCGGATAGCGATGACTACGATGAGATCGGGCACATTGAGGAAGAGCAGCGCCGAGCGAGGGACTCGAGCGGCTTTCACGATACTCGAGCAATCGAGCCTGATTTGGATGGGATCATACCGAAGAGCTTGCTTCCATGCGGGATCGCTTTTACGAGCGGCGGCCAATTGACCACGATTGGAAGGAAAGGGAAGATGAGGAAAAGGCGAATGGAGCTATTTGAGACGGCGGGGAGTAGTGGACATATATGGAGGGCGAGGATCTAGGTAGTCGGTGTGTCGATGGCGATCGCGATCTGCTAGAAGCATGGACGAGCGGCATCTTTTGTGATGGCCGATCAGTTCTTTTGCTCATGCTCGACCTTTTTGGTGACATACCTTGATCTTGTATTTTGTGATCCTTCATGGACCTTTGAATATTCTTGATACTAGCAGCATCTATAGCCAGGATGTTTATGTTTGATGCTTATATGTGATATGAGCTATGCCGTGATTATATATGATCTATGTGATGTGTGATGATGATGTTATGTGAAATGCATAACGATGATATGTTAACGAGGATTGCATGATTATATGTGATCGTGCGTGATATGTGATATATGTGATGATATGTGATATGGGTGATAATATATGTTATGCGATGATACGGGTTATCTATCACGGCGTTTCTAATGTTTCAAGCGTCGGTGAGAATGCGAGAACAAGGAATCGGAGGAACGATAGCGTGGAAGAAGCCGGGAACCACCTTTGGTTCGGTGACATGCGATCGAGAGTTTTGAGCGAATCCCCACATTCGGCGGTCTCGGCGACCGATCGGCAGGCTGGGATCGATCCACGAAAGGATCTTCGAATACATCGGTGCGAAGAAGCGAGAAAAGGCGGAATGCGCGATCTTCGGCTAACGAGAGGGTGATTTACGGTGGGAATCGTGAGAAGGACCTAACACCGGACGGTGGGCAAGGTATCGTGGGAAGATTTCAGGAAGAACTCATGGAAAATGCGTTACTGGCGTTTCTGAGAGGCGAGAGAAGGCAAAACGAGTTACGGAATCTTCGTCGAGGAAGAAGGGCGGTCATAAATGCGATCGCTTTCGTTCATAAATGCATCACGTTATACTACGTGCACTGGTTGTACTTGAAATTTGCCAGGCGAGCGAGTTCGAGAGGACTCCGACCGGAGATCGAATTCGCTCGTCGATCGGGGAGATCGGCGTATCGCGATCCTTGAACGGGCATTAAACATTGGTCGATGTTGCCCGGGAGAGAACAATGCCACCGGACAGCCATCGGCGGAGGAAGAGTAGAAAATGGGAAGATCGGGGAAGGTAATCGGTGTTCGAGGGAACGGGCGGTCGAGTGATTCCAAGGATCAAGGCATTGAGAGAGAAAGCGACCTTGGAAGGAATTTCCAACCCATGCGGCGGTGTGGAAAAACCTTGGTCGAAATGCAAAGGAATCATTCGGCGAGTGCGAGGCAGGTAGCACGAGTGCTATCGTTGTAAGAAGTCTTGACATTACGCTCGAGATTGTCCGTTAGGAGGCGGTAGATGCAGCCGCTTGATGGAGGCAGCGTCGACTCATGAGGAGAAATCATGCTCCATGGGGACAAACAACGAGCGAGGAGGTCTAGGCCGACAAACCAAAGGCCACGCAGACAGCAGGTGTCGCCTTGAATCGGCCGGCGGTAGCTCGAGCTCCGAAATCTTGCGGTATAATCCATATGAGTGATATACCCGTTTTACTTTGTTTGATCACGAGAGCCTCACATTCTTCGTTTCGAGAATCGCGTGTGAGAGGTTGGGTTTGGTACGAAAATCACAGTACCACAAATTAGCATCCGTCGGAAGTGCTAAAGGCGAAAAGAGATTTGCAGAACCGAAGTAGAAATCGTGAGCGAAGGTCTTTGTCAATTGCATGTCATCGGAATGGAAGATTTCGATGTCATCTTTAACATGGATTGGTTGGAAAAGCACATAGCAACTATCGTTGTCTCGAGAGAGAAGTTGCTTTTCGAGCGGCCGAAGGAGTGGAAGTTTGTTTCCACGGCATAAGGATGGGTGTTTGCGTGCGATGATCTCGGCCTTGAAGGCGGTGAGGATGATCGGGAAAGGAAGCTGTCAAACTTTCTTGGTAAGTTTGAGAACGCGATGAAAGCGTAACAGATTGCAAGAGAAGCAGTGGTGTGTGAATATCCGGACGTGTTTCAGGGACTTGCGGGTTTACCGCTGATAGACAAGTGGAATTCACTATTGATTTGGAACCGGGAAGCGCACAGTATCAAAGGCACCATATAGAATGGCACCTAAAATTACGAAGCTGGCCGCGATTCGGGGAGGCATTGGATCTAGGTTTTATCCGACCTAGCGTATCGCCGTGGGGAGCGCCGATTCATTAAATCGAAGAAGGATGGGTCAATGCGGATGTGCATTGACTACGAGAGAATGAATGGTGACGATCAAACAGATATCCTCTTCCAAGATCGGCGATCTTTTGACCAGCTCGAGGAAGGCGAGTGTCTTCTCTAAGATCGATTTGAGTCGAGGCTACCATCGGTGAAGATCGGAAAGGAGGGGCGTTGCGAAGCCGCGTTCGGGGCGAGTATGGGCACTACGAGTTCATCGTGATGCCGTTTGGTTTGACAATGCGCCCGGCGATCTTCATGGATCGATGAATCGAGTTTTCCATCGATGTCACGGATAGTTTGTCTTGGTTTTTATCGATGATATTCGTCTATTCGAGAATCACGAGTTGCATAGAGAACACCTCCGTGCCGTTGCGAAGCGTTACGAGCGAGAAGGTTGTATGCAAGTATAGCAAGTGCGAGTTTTGGCTCAAAGAAGTGATGTTCCTTGGACACATCGTGTCTGCGAAGGAATCGATGTCGACCCGATGAAGGTTGAAGCGATGAATAGCGGAAGGTTCGACTAATGCCAATGAGGTTGAAGCTTTCTAGGCTTGGCGGATATTATAGGCGTTTCATCGAAGGGTTTCGAAGTTGGCAAGGCCGATGGCCTGCTTGACTCGGGAAGGGAATCAAGTTTAAATGGTCGAAGCTTGTGAAGCAAGTTTCGAATAGTTAAAGAAGAAGCTAACAACCGCTCCGGTGTTAGCGGTGCGGAAAGAGCGATGGGTTTGTGGTCTACCGATGCATCAAACTTGGTTTGGGTTGCGTTCTCATGCGAGCAGGAAGGTTATAGCTTCAGCGTCTCGTCGATTGAAACCGCGACGAGTTGAGCTACCCAACTCGCGTCTGGAGTTAGCGGCGATCGTTAAATGCGTTGAAGATCTGGAGGCACTATCTCTCGGAGTTAAGTGTGAGATCTTCACGGATCACAAGAGCCTCAAGTATTTCTTTGAACAAAAGAAGTGAACATGAGGCAAAGGAGATGGCTAGAGTTGGTAAAGGATTATGATTGCTCCATCGATTACCACGGAAAAGCGATGTTGTAGCGGATGCCCTCGATCGCAAGTCGAGGCGAGTTAGGATATCTTCTTCACGCGAGAGAAAGAGCTTATTCGAGATTTGAGAAGCTCGACTGAAGTGATTCACCGCTTGGAATCGGTCTGAGGATTCGTCACGACTTTGACGGTGAGCGGACACGAGAGAAGCCGTCGTGAGTGCGCTTGTGCACGAGGCAGATTCTTGGAAAGGATGCGTTTGAAAGCAAGGCTAGAAGATAGCAAGGGTTTCACGGGCGAAGGACAACACGCTACTATTAGGAAGGTTATGTGTGCCACTCAATAGGGAATTGAGAGATAAAATCATGAGTGAAGCTCGTGAGGCACCATATCTGACTCGTCCGAGGAAGCACCAAAATGTCTGAGACCTTAAAGGAACTTTTGGTGGGAAGGGATGAAAAAGGATGTAACCGCATTGTGGAGCGTTGTTTGGCTTGTCGACAAGTGAAAGTTGTACACCAGCGTCCGTCGGGATTGTTGCAACCGCTACCAATCCCGAATGGAAATGGGATCATATCGGTATGGATTTTGTGGTGAGTTTTCCAAGGTCGTGAGAGGAAACACCGCTATATGGGTTGTCGTCGATGGGCGACGAAATCGACTCATTTCTTACCGATCCGGATGGCGTGCGGGTTAGATAAGCTTGCTCGACTTTCGTCGGAGAATCGTAAATGCGATTACATGGTGTACGGGTATCGATTACGTCGGATCGTGACAGAGGTTCACGTCGAGGTTTTGGAGAGTCTGCGAGGAAGCCATAGGGGACAAGCTGAATCTTAGTGCGGCATTCCATCCTCAAGCGGACGATCGATCGGAAAGGGCGATTCGAGTTTTGGAAGGCATCTTTGCGGCGATCGTGGCCGAGGGTGAAGTGGGAAGAGATACTACCTTTGGTAGAGTTTGCCTATAACAGCAGTTATCGAGGCCACCATAGGAATGGCTCCCTATGAGGCGTTATGCGGAAGGAAGTGTCGATCGCCACTTTATTGGGACGAAGTGGGCGAGAGGAAGATGTTAGGACGAGAGATGGTTCAGCAGGCGGTGGAGGTTATCGATCGAGATCGGCGAAGGATCGAGGAAGCGCGGGGCGGCGAGAAGTCTATGAGGACAAGCGTCGTCTGGATCTTGATTCATGATCGGAGATCGCGTTTTCCTTAAGGTTTCCCCAGAAAGGTCGTTCGTTTTGGGAAGCGAGGTATGTTACGACAGAGGTTCGTTGGACCTTCGAAGTTCTTGAGAGGATGAGCCTCGTTGCCTATGGGTTAGCTTTGCCGCCTAGCATCGGAGATGTTCATGGCGTGTTTCCGTTTCGGTGAGGAAATGCGTGTTCGACCCAAAACACGTGATCAAGCATGACCAAGTGATTCTTGCTCGGGATCGAGTTACGAGGAAAGGCCGGTGGCTATCTTGGAGCGAAGTGAAGGAGTTGAGGAACAAGCGATTCCATTGGTGAAGGTGTTGTGGAATCACCGGAGAGGAGGAGGAAGCTACGTGGGAGTTGGAAGACAAGTTCGAGGCTCGATGCCACGAGTTGTTTCCTCCACGTGTTTGAAATTTCGGGGACGAAATTTTTCTAAGGAGGAGGATGTAATACCCGTCTTTTTAAGCTACATTTTGCATGGCACATTTTTAGAGAAAAGGTCGAAAGGTTGACTTTTGTTTGGTGATGCGGCCGTCACGAAACCTCGAGGCGTTGTGAAGAGTGTCTTATGGCGAATTCATAGACACTAAGTATCGAGTTTTCGACCACCCATGAAGGTTTGGCACTCAGGGAAGTTATCGAAAACCGGACTTTTCATGGATCTTTTAGAAGCATATCTTGTTTATAGTCATTGTGTCCGGTATTTTATTTCGTGTCCATGGGTACTAAGTTTGCTAAATTTGGAGTCGTTTGCAAAAGTTGCGTCGGTTTTGCGTTTTCGAAAAATTTGCTTGCGCATGCTGGCTTGTGACCCTCTTTCCTATAAATAGGAGGCTAGGGCCTTCATTTTCAACGTTCATTTCCTTCGTCTCTGCGTGTTTACGGAAGATCCGAGCAGCTCAGTGCAGCTGCGAGCCCAGCTGAGGAGTGGGGATCGAGTCGGGAGGCTCGGTGGCGGCGCCATTGCGGCTGGCTGAGCCAGCCACCGCCGATCAACCACGCCGGGCAGCCCATTTTTTGTTTTGTCCTTTTCTTATTTTGATTCCGCCTTTTAGTAGATCGTATAGCATAGAACTCGGGATTCTAAAGGGACGGGCGGAAAGCGGCGGAGGCCGCCGATTAACCATTGCGCCGCCGCCATTGCTTGATTTGGTGGTACATTGGCGCCGATTTGGTGGTGACGGCCCACCTTTTGCTCTGGTCCTTTAGGTTTTGAGTTAGGGCTATGCATTCTACTAAAATCTGGATCCGTTTTTACATTTTTCGCGTTTACGCATGTCGGGATGTTTTCGTTGCTTGAGTTTTCTAAAGGAAGTACATGCGGGTTATCCATTTTCAACGTCGTTTGTCATTCCATGTTAAATCGTTATGCATATTGCTTATGTTTCCATTTTCATGCATCGATTTTGGATGGTTTATCTAGATCGAGGATAGGCATCGATTTTGAAGCTTCTTTTGCTAAGATTTGAGTCGACTTGCATGCATGCATATTTTGAAGGTACCCTATTATGGTCTTGATGCCGAATATATTTCCATACGCATCGAGTTGATTTGAAAACCGGAGGTGCCAAATGTGGGTTCGAGAAAATCGAAAACCCTAGTTTTGCTCGATCTTCGTTTGGATCACGATGTTGCTTTGCTTTGTGGAAGTGACCCCAAAGTTGTTCCGTCTTGTTACCGGTACCTACCGGTCGATCGGTGAAGTCATCGGATCCGTAGATATCTCTCGGTTGGCGTTTTAAATGCATTAGGGTTGGGTTATATATGCTTATTTTGAGTTATTTACTCGATATTTCAAAATAAAACATGTGCGTAGTAAAATGTTTTTGAAATTATTCTTGTTCTCGATCGAAGATATGGTTCTATCATGGTTGTGCGGATCTCTATTCGGTGGGTTGATCGCCATCTTGAGTATTGATCATAAGGGGATAGACCCCGAACACGTGGTTATGGTTACGAAGGGATAGACCGGAAGTCCACGGAAATGGTAATGAGGTGGTTATGGTTACGACGAGTTTAACCCCGAAGTCAGCACACCGAGTTAGTGGTGGATACGTTAGGTGGGCCGATTGGATATGTTAGGGCCGAATGAATGTCATGTGATGGGGGTGGCGGGGATCGTTAGAGCCGTGGTTCATGGTTCTATGATGGGAGTAACGATAATAACGGATCGGTGTCGAAAATGAAAAATCTATTTTGCTTACTTAGAAGTGGATTCGTTTTAAAACCTTCAAGGTAAGTGCTCTAAACACGACCTCATGATTCTTTTGATTTATGATAAAAACCCAGTTTGAGTGCTTAGTACTCACCCCAAACTCTTTTCAAATCTTTTCACTGGATGGAGGAGAATTTTGGACGGGCGGCTGAGGGGTGGAGCTACGCAGTTCTTCATGCTATGCTTCAGCGATGTTGTGTTATATCGTACTCGATAACTATGTATTCTTGTCCCTTATTTGCTTTACGATTGGGAACAAGATTTGTTATGTTATTCTTGTGAGTCTCGTCTGAGCATGCTATGTGGTTGAATCGGTCTAGTTGACAGATGTAATGCTATTTTGCTTCTTGCATTACTTATAATAAACCAAGATCATGTTTTACGAAGTTATGATATCGATATTATACTTTGGTGGATTATCATGCACCTCCCCTTCGGATATGTCCTAGTTATAGAGGAGATCTTTGCCCGATTTCATGGTCACATCTTCTTATCATGTATGCTATATGTATCATCCGCCTTCTTCCGTTTTGCTTAACCCCCATCCCTAATCACACCCCAATCAGTGCCTTCCCCGGGAATTGGGCGTGACAGAATGCTAGAAAATCACCCAATACTCTTGGCAAAATTTTTAGAATCCTCTCTTGTGTCACACTAGAGATGCATGAAAATTATAAGGTTCATTGTGAGGATTGACCTTGATTCTATCTCTTACCTTATATTTATAATGCACTACCTCAATCCCATATGGAAATTACCATAATCCCATATGGAAATTACCATAATCCTATGTAAAATTACCATAATCCTATATGGAAATGATTATTACCATAATCCTATATGGAAAGGATCTATGCATATCCGTAAATATAATAATATCCTTTTAGGATAAAGAGAATCAAATCATTACCTTGTAGAGAGAGAGGCGATTTCCATACTTAGCTACGGGCCTGGATGGGCGGCCAGAGGATCAAATGCAAGGAATAAAGATGGCCTCAAATAAATTAATTATCTTATGTTCACCCCGAACATAAATTAATTTATAAACATTTATTCATGCCACTAGAGAATAAATGCGACTTACCCTTTATTGCCAAAGTTGAGTCGGGCTTGCACTTGTACATTACGAATCCCTTATTTAATATATCGAGCGTCCATTAATTATTTATAGCATTACATTGCTTAAAATAATTAATATCTTTAATTCCTTAAGTAGTACCACTCAACCTTATTATTGTACTTGAGCTAACTCAACTGCAAGGTTTAGTACAATAAACCTTTTAGCTCATTAGGGGACGTCATCATCCTAAACGGATACGGTGACTCGACTGAGATAACTAGCATGACATACAAGCACCGCCACCACCCAAGATCACGGAGAATATTAGGTTAGAACATATAACCCTCACCCATAACAAGTCAAAGTGATGGTCAAGAACTCATACTCATCTAATACCTTATCGAGGTTTAGATCATCGTAAGTCACCGAGATCTTGGTTCTTCACGACGGTCGATAGAAGAACTCATCTCACCGTGATCCTTCAATACGCCGTAGGCGCATCAAAGATAGACAAGCAACCAAGTCAAGTCACTTCTTATCTATATCAAGAGTTTATACCGACAACTTGTCGTCAAGTTGTCTCACCGTGAAACTTTTATATCTCATTAAACTTCACCAATCATACGGACTTACGTGATCTTCTACACCGTATGATCTAACTTATATATGAGATAATGGGACACGATATATGCAATCAAGTATTCATTTCGGATAGGAGATTGTAATAGTGGTAGCGAAACATTGTATACAAGCTCAACCAAACCGCTTTCGGTATACAACCAACAACAAGTCTCTAAGTGGGTATGCTTGTTCCACACCGCCAGATATATCTTTGAGTCTCGGTGAATCTGTTCTGGTTCCAGTCTCGGCTTGCCCTTCCTCAACATGCTCAACCTCATCCGAGTCATCCGCTATCCGGATCACGGGTCCTCTGATCCTCAACTCCTCCTCGTCCTCCTCCGGGTCTTCCTCCTCCTCAGAATCTCCTTCCCGGGAGGCCAACCTGATACTAATCGGTGGTACTATGATTCTAATTCTGGGCCTCTTTTCTACCACGGTCGGGTGGATCATTTCTCTCACCTGGGAGGGTCCTGCCTCAAAATCATTCCTGGTCCGTCTGAAAGTGAGGATTGTAGATGGAGGTGTAGTGACTGGTGTATCCTGATGAACTGGCGATCGTCTACGCGATGGCTGTTCTCCCAAAGGCTCTTGAGAACATCATCTCGTCATCAATACGGATCGGCCTCGAACATGCCTCGCTATCACATCATCTCGGATGGTATGCCTCGATGATTGGTCCACCGTCTCCACACTCGAGCAGCGAACTCTGTGAAATCCAAGGTAAGGTGTCTGGTGATAGGATCCCGATGGAACATCACGTACCCTTGCCTTCTTGCCCATGGTTGCCAACCTGACGGTATCCTTTCTGTCATCCGATAGTAAGCCTCGTACTCGGATACCTTTCCACTATCTCAAATCTTTCTCCACAAACCAACAAGTCTCCCGAAAACACTCCCAGCGGCTCATGGACATTCTGGTACATTCCACGAACTTACGGATTTGCTCGTCCATCCGGTGGGATCTTAACCGGCGTTATGCAGGCCAATCGAATATCCATAAACCTACATGTTAGTTCATCAAAATAACAAAAATATTCATGCTTCCTTTTACGCCCCTATCATACGGGTAATCATGTCTTGAGACACATATTCACTTTCAACACATATCGGCATCGATATGGATATTCATAACAATAATCACGTAACCAACATCGGATCCACTTACGGCACTCGTTTATCAATATAAACAAGATTTTCAATCAATCACATATTTCTATGTAAACACATAGATTCACATCATCCATTCATGATCATATCAATTACATCATACCACATCAATGGTTCCCATATCACAGCCACACAGGCCCTTTCGTCTCATCGACAATCACTTCAACATCCATATCACCATCCAACCATATCTCATCCACATCACATTTACATCACGTAAACTCTTACTAGGCCAAAACACATGAAACCAAGATCATATCAAGCATCACGTAACCACATAAAGCATCAGCAAATAAACACATACCTCATCCCCTTTTTATAGGAGGCGGCCTGACGGTGAGCTGAAGGTAGTTGTACCAGATAAACAGTTTAGAAGAACAAGTTCTAAACACTCAATTTCAAAAACGTACAAGATATAAAGCAAATGAACCTTTGATATCAACAACTACGAAAACTAAGGGCGAAGAACATTGCTCGATACTAGTATCACGCCCAATTCAGGAAAGGCACGGATGCTAGAGTGTGATTAGGGGTGGGGGTTAACAAGCGGGGAAGAAGGGGGAATACATATAACATACGATAAGAAGATGTGGCCATGAAATCGGGCGACATCTCCTCTATAACTAGGACATATCACGAAGGGAGGGCGCAAACAATCCACCAATGTAATAATATCGTTACCATAACCTCAATGAAACATGATCTTGGTTTATAATAAGTAATGCAAGAAAGCAAAATAGCATTACACCTGTTGACTAGACCGATTGACCACATAGCATGCTCATATCGAGACTCACGACATGATAACATAATAGCAAATCTTGTTCCCAATCGAAAGCAAAATAAGGGACAAGAATACATCAACATCGAATGCGTATATAACACAACATCGGCGGAAGCATAGCATGAAGAACCAGCAGCTCCACCCTCAAAGACGCCCGATGCACCCTCCTCCATCCGTGAAAAGATTTGAAAAGAGTTTGGGGTGAGTACTAGCGCTTTCGGGTTGAGGTTTTATCATAAATCAAAAGAATCATGATGCCGTGTTTAGAGCACTTACCTTAGAAGGTTTTAAAGCGTAAATCCACTTCTAAGTAAGCAAAATAGATTTTAGTTTTCGATACGATCCGTTATTACATGTTTTCTCATCATAGAACCACGGCTCGGGCATTATCCCGCCAGCCCATCACATCTCATTCATTTGGCCGAAACATATCGAGCCACCACAATATCTCGGCCGGAACATATCCGGTCGGCCCGCCCGAGCGTATCCGGTGGGCTAACTCGGTGTGGACTTGAGGGTCAAATCCGTCGTAACCATGACCACCTCATTACCATTTCCGTGTGGACTTAGGGGTCTATCCCTTCGAACCATAACCACGTGTTGGGGTCTATCACTTCGATCAATACTCAAGATGGTGATCAACCCACGAATAGAGATCCGTACACAATCACAATAGAACCACATCTCGGATCGGAGAAAAGAATAACTTCACCAAAACATTTCTGGCGCACATGTTTTATTTTGAAATATCGATTAAATAACTCAAAATAAGCATATATAACCCACTGAGCAGACAAACGTCGGCCGGGAGATATCTACGATCCGATGACTTCACCGTCGCCTTTGGTAGGTACACGGTAACAAGGCGGAACAACTTTTGGGGTCACGTCCCACAAAGCAAAGCAACATCGTGATCTAAGCGAAGATCGAAGCAAAACTAGGGTTCTCGACTTTTGAACCCACATTTGGCACTCTCCGGTTTTCAAATCAACTCGATGCGAGAAGGAAATATATTCGGGGCATCAAGACCTATAATAGGGTACTTTCAAAATATGCATGCATGCAAGTTGACTCAAATCTTAGCAAACAAGAAGCTTCAAAATCGATGCTATCCTCGGATCTAGGATAAACCATCCAAAATCGATGCATGAAAATGGAAACATAAGCAATATGCATAGCGACGAACATGGAATGAAAAACTACGTTGAAAATGGATAACCCGGGCATGTACTTCCTTTAGAAAACTCAAAGCAACGGAAAACATCCCGACATGCAGAAACGCGAAAAACAGAAAAACGGAATCGGTACTTTAGTGGAATGCATAGCCCGGAACTCAAAACCTAAAGGACCCATAGCCAAAAGATGGCCCGTCGGCCACCAATCGGCGGCCAACAGTTCACGGTGGCGGCGGCCTTGGGCGGCGGCGGTTTCGGCCAAATCGGCCGGCCTCCGGCCGTTTTCTCGCCTCGCCCCTTTAGAATCCCGAGTTCTATGCTATGCTATCTACTAAAAGGCGGAATCAAAACAAGAAAAGGACAAAAATAAGCAGGGGCTGTTGGGGAGGGCGATCGGCGGTGGTGGCCGGCAGCGCAATGAATGCGCGCCGCCATGAGCCTCCCGGCCGATCCCCACTCCTCGGGCCCACAACAGTACTGAGCTGCTCGGCTCGTCCGTAAACACAGAGAGACGAAGGACATGAACGTTCAAAATGAAGGCCCTAGCCTCCTATTTATAGGAAAGGAGAGTCGCAGCATTTGCTAAGCGGCCCTTTTCGAAAACTCAAAAAGGGACACAACTTTTGCAAACGGACTCCAAATTTAGCAAACTTGGTACCCTTGGACTCGAAATAAAATACCGGACACAATGACTATAAACAAGATATGCTTTTAAAAAGACCCATGAAAAGTCCAGTTTTTCGATAGCTTTCCTCGGAGTGCCAAACCTTCGTGGGTGGTCGAAAACACAGCATATAGTGTCTATGAATTCTTCATAAGACACTCTTCTTCCGCCTCGAGGTTTTGTGATGGTCGCATCATCGAAACAAAAAGTCAACCTTTTGACCTTTCTCGAAAAATGTGCCATGCAAACTTGGTGCTCAGGAAGGACGGGGTATTACACAGCGACCGCTAGACGTGCCCGCGAGCTACCCAACGTGTGAAGAAAAGCTTCTGCCCGATTTCTCGCGACCATGGCTAGCGACCGCGAGCCAGGTCGCGAAGCTTACCTAGCGGCCGCAAGCCAAGTCGCAAGCGAAGAAGACGCGCGCGTGAAGTTCACCTTGCGACCGAGCTCGCGACCACGAGCTCGGCCGTGAAACAGCGGAAGGCAAAAATTAGGGTTTCCAGCTTTGCCTATAAATAAGGCATCGCCCCCTCGCGCCCCCAAGCCGCTCCAGACCTAAAATACACGTTTTCCTCGCCATGTTTTTCATACTTTTGCACTCTAGCTTTGATTTAGATTGATTCTAGCATTAGTTTTCATAGTTCTACGCATTGTTATCGATTTGGAGCGTTTTCGTCCGAGCAATTGCATCTTTTTCCGTTTTTCACCGAGGTTGGGATTTAGACAACGATTGTTCTTCGAGCGCCACCCTACGGGTTTTATCTATTTAATTCTTGTTTTTATGGTTAATTATATTTTATGCCGTTAATTATGTCTAGCTAAATTTACATTCTAATCCTAGGGTTTGCATGATTCTATCCTATATGTTGTGATTCTCGCTATTGTTATTTACCTTCGGTATTGATTCATGATTCTTGGTGCTTAATTATATGTGTTGATTTCGATCAATCTTGATGCATATCATAGTTGCCAGTTAATTACTTAACCGTTTTAATTGTCAATCTTTCTTGAATGCATGATACGGATAAACGCTTGAGTCGTGGCGAGGGTAGGAACATTCGTAGGAAGCATATTCTTTGTGATCATTTTGGGTTGCTTATTTTCCTCTAGAGGCAATATGATAATAGGGAAAATTAGTAATCAATCGCCACAATTGTCGAATCGAAGTTGTTGGTTATATGTGTGATCTTCCATCTTGTCTGGATTAAAATTGGTTGATAGGAAGCAGGATAAACATACGTTGTGGGTAGGATTAATGCATCCCTATGGTTAGTCTTTCTATCTTGTTATCTCTTTGAGTTTTTACTGCTTTAGTTTATTTTCAAGTTGTTACCTTTGCTTTGGATTTGATATCAAAGCCCTAAAACTCTTCAAACCAAATCATCGCTTGGATAATGATGAAGGATTAGATTGTTAGCTTACGTATTTTGCATTACAATACACCGTGGATACGATACTGTCTTACCTATATACTTGCGTTTTCATGTTAGAAAAGTGAGCGATCAAATTTTGGCGCCGTTCGGGATTATTAAGATTATATAGGAATAACTTGACAATTGAAATTATTAATTCAGTTGTATATTTATTTTATTTTCTTTGCTTGGGATCTAATTTCTTTGTTTCTCTCGGGTAGTTTATGATCACAAGGTCCCGAGGACCTCACGAGCCATTGTTAGATCCAATCGAGACTACCAAAGGAGAAAAGAAAAGCGAGATGGCGACAAATCCGAACAACGGGGTGTTCCTCCCAGCGGTGTACCTCGTGAACAAGGTTTGAGCGTCTTCGGCGAGACTTTATGGAATGCAACGTCAAATGGCAAACATGGGAATTCTAGTCCCTAATCCGGGGCGAGACCTCTAAACTACATGTATCGACCTCCTACCGAGCAATTTCAAGGAGGCGGATTGGGCCCAGAGGTGAATGCGCATATCTTCGAGTTGAAGCCGGCCCTAATCAGCATGGTTCAAGGAAAGCAGTTCGAGAGAAGGAGTAGCGGAAGATCCGAAGCCCATCTCGAGACATATCTCGACATTTGTGACACCATCAAAGCGAGAATGGGGTGCCACAAGATACGATCGAATCGCATGTTTGGATTTTCATTGCGAAATCAAGCAAATGGCGGTTCGAGAGTTTAGATCGTCTTGGAATCAACAGTTGGGGAATCTTTGCGAAAAGTTTCTCTCGAAGTACTTTCCACGGCTAAAGCACGAAGATCATAGCGAGATTTCCCACTTCTCCCGGTTAGGAGATGAGTCATTGTTAGTCGTGGGAGAGATTTAGGGCTTGTTGAGAAGTGCCCAACATGGATTTTCTAGAGGCGAGATTACGGTTCTATAGTGGTGACACCTCACACGAGGAGTATTGTTGATACATCGGTGGGATGCACGCTAAATCGGCGAGTGGAGGAAGCTAGCAGAATTCTAGAAGAGATGGCTGCGAATAGCTATCAATGGCTTATGGAGAGGACACCGGTGGTGAAGGCGGCTACTGTCGAAGGCGATGCTAAGTACGATAATCTGATGGAGCAGTTCACCCTTTTGAGAAGCTAGTTCGAGAAGGAAAGGAAAGTAAAATGAGTTGTTCACGTCAATGCTGCAGAGGAGATATGAATGAGGCGGAAGATGTGAGTTACATAAATTAGAGGAACCGCCTTGGGGGGAATCCGGCATATAATCCGAATAACAGAAGTCATCCTAATTTTTCGTATGCCAACCCCAACAATTTTCAACAGACCTCATGCCAGTTTCTCGATTCGAATGGAGTGATTCAAGGCGAAGAAGCCGAGTCTAGAAGACATGATCTTTGCAGCTTGGTTGTGAGCAACCAACAATTGGCGACAGAATCGAATTAATTTATAAGCAATACCGGGCAGAAGATAAATCATCTGGAGTCCACTGTGACGGCTATGGGGAAGCATATGAAGATGATGGAAAATCAAATAAGTCAGATAGCCGCACAGTAGAACGGGTAACATAAGTCGGGCCAATTTTCGAGTAATACGAAGGTGACCCTTGATCGAGCTAAAATCACACTCAAATTCACTCGCAATCGTACGAGGTAATTGTAGCGTGATAAGTTAACACGAGTCATCTCTCAAGGAAAACTTAGCAGGCGATTGTTAAGTATCAAACCTGAAGCGATTAAAACCTAAACATTCTAATGCCAACAAGGGTTTGAAACATGCAAGAATAGAAATACGAGAAATAAACAATGATCCTAAGTCAGGGGTGTCAATCCCAAGCTAAACTAATAAGCGATAAATCTAAACTAGGGGTTGTCGATCCCTAGTTGAACTATAAAGCCATAAATCAAAAGCGATAAATAAAAGCATATGCAATCATATTATTCATAGGGTTTGTCAATCCTAATCTAAATCTAATTGCAAATAAGCGAAAGCGATAAATCATTAAGCAAATTAAACCAACGAACATGAAAAACAATCCATCGTCACTATGGAATTGAATCCAATATAAATCATCAAACAATAATACTAACAAAATTATTCTGAGAAAACAGTAAATCAAAGCATAATTTGACCGACATAAACGATAAACTAAATAATTGAACAATGAAATTAAGAACATGAAATAATCTTGAATTTCTATCATTGTTGTCTGAAGAACTCGGAAGAAATCTGAGGGAAACGCGGTCCCGCTGATTGCGTCGAAAACAAAAATCGAAATCGAACTCCCGCTAAATGACCTAGCGCAAATATATATATTAAGTCGATCGAGTGCCGGTTTCGACCGAGCGCCGCTGGAAACATTCGCCTTGAACGCCGGTTCACTTGGAGCGCCGAGGCGGGGGAGGCTGAACGCGCGGGTCAGGCGGCGAGTTGGGCGGCGCGGCATGGGCGGCTGAGAGAAGGCGCCGAAGGTCAATCAAGCGCAGTTGGATGCGCTGAATCATGGCGCTGGGCGCCGGGCATCGGTTGGGTCGACGCCGGAGCGAAGGCGCGCGAGCGGGCGCTGGCGGGCGGAGGGCGTCGCGTACGGGCGCTGGCCCGGTGAGCGCTACGAGCCAGCGCAAGCGGAAGTGCTTGGAGCGCTGGCGTTGCGGGAGCGCGGGCGCGCGAAGGAATAAGGCATCGCGGCTTGGTGGGAGTTGAAGCGCTGGGCGAGGGCCTGCGCGGCCGCCGGACGGGCGAGCCTTGCGCGGCGAGGCGCGAAGGCGAGCCTTCGCTCTGGCAGCGAGGGAATGGCGAACGCGCCGCTCGGAGGCGGCGTCTGGCGGCAAGCGGGCGTCTGCGGCGGGCGCTGGCGCGCGGGGCGGGCGCGCATGAGATGGGTCTTGGCGTGCGACGGGTGCGCGCTACTTTAGCGTTGCCTCGTTCTCGCCGTCGAACTCCGACCGCGATCCGCTTCGCCTATGAACTCCCCGTCGAGATGCTCTTCAATTATATCGATCCTTGGCGGATCAATTTATCCTATTTTCTATCGTTTTCCTACAAAACACCAAAACGAACGAAGTAAGTCCGAATCGATAAATCTTAATCAAACCAACGGCATAAATAGAACAAACCATAGAAAATGACACGTAAAACAATACCAAGAATCATCACAAAATCATACCAAACAACCCTAAAAATAACTGTAATGCCATTCAATTAAGGAGTGGACGAGCTTATCAGAACCACACGCGGAAGAACGGCGAAAATGGGGCGCAAAAGGAGCACCTGGCGACCGAGCTCGCGACCGCGAGCCCGGCCATGAGGAATCAGACAGAGAACATTTCTGAGGAGCTTGCGAGTGACCCCGCGGTCGGGAGGAAGAATCTGACGACCGAAATCGGCGATGACTTGAGGCGAGACCCAGCTGACCGAGCTCGCGACCATGAGCCCGCGCGCGAAGAAGAACGCAGGCAGCCCAGGCGGCACATCGGACCTACACTCACTCCGATTCCGTTTAAGTCGATTAGCGAAGCCAATGCGATGAGAAGATGACCCGCTTTATGGAGATGTTTCAAAAGGTGCATATCAATATTCCTTTACTTGATGCACTCAGAGACATGCAGGATAAATCTTTCTCAAGAGTGCGGTGTTATCTTCTGAGAAGAAGTTGCCGCTCAGCGAAGGATCGAGCGAACATGTAATAACCCAAAAATTTAAAACTTTTATTAGTGATGTTTGAATCACTTAGTTGTGGTTCTTAGACCTTAATTATGTTTAAGGAAACCAATGAAGCAATTAGAATCGATTCGGAGATCGAATACTAAAGAAATCAGCGATAACTAGTCCTCTGGATTAGGGTTTTCTCGAGTAACTGAACATAGAATGAAAGATCGAGAATGAATCTCCACGAGCAGTTTCATTTTAGAATCCTCGCACGAAAACATGTGAGAATCACGAAGAATGAGAATTTTCGGGCATACTTGCCGGTCGATCTTAAAAACACTATTCTGAGCGAACAACTTCCATCCGTGCTAATCGTAATAAATGATGATAACAACCAAAATCATGAAGGAATAATTTATTATGAATTTAGAAGTTATAAGAATCAATTTAGAAGGAATTCTGAAGAACTTAACCGCAACGCAGGGTAAAATATCTGGAAAACCCTAAATTGATCCGAACGACCGAAACTCGAACCGAGGGTCTAAATAAATAAAATATGCTTTATAAGACTCAAATTATTTATGAAAGCTCAAAAATTCAATAGAATTTTGAATGGGCATATTTTAATCGCCGAAGCAGTTTTTCGCGATAACTCGGAATTGACTTATCGGACGACGTCCGAACTTCGTGGAAATTTTTATGAACATTAAAATAAGTCTTTTAAAGGCTATTTAATAAGATAGAACCTTAAGGTTCAAGAAATCGATCGAAAGTGCGTTAAAACTTAAAAGTCGGTATAACATACCAAAACGGGTAATTTGACCAATCCACCTCCCAACTACCACCAAGACCACCCCAAAATGGGCAATGACAGCCATTAGGTCTGTAATAACAGTAGAGACGTTCAAGACCAGACCCCATTCACTCTTTCACATTTTCTCTCATTTTCAAATTTCTCTACACTTTTCAAACTCCCAACACTAAATCCTCCTCCCCAACCTCTCCCACACTCAAATAATCCTTCTAAGACCATAGGAAGGTATTATTCATCATCCTCTTCCATCCTAATGGGTGGAAATTTTATTTTGAATTTTGGGTTTAAAACCCTAGTTTGCTCCCTATTTATTATCGTGACTTTAGAGCCTTCAAATGCTCTTGATCCATGAATGAAAAATTCTTAGAATGATGTTCTAAGGCTACTGTACAAATTTCATAATTTATGGAGCATGTTTATATTTTTTTGATTTATGCTTTATTTATTTTTAAATATGTTAAAGCATGATTTTGTGAATGTTATTTGCTATTGTTACTTGCTAATGTGTTATAAGAATGTATAATAAATATCATAATTTTTCAGTAATTTTTGGAATTTTTTTTTAAAAAAACCGTGAGTTATTGGCTTATTTTAAGCTTTGATTTGAAATTTTTTTGTGGAAAATAGTTGAGATATGGTGTTTAATATATGATGTGAACATCATATATAAATCTTGGGATTTTTGAAACACATCTCCTATTTATTCTTGAAATGGCCGAATACTATATATATATATATATTTGTTGTTTGATTTTTGGTTGAGGAAAATAGTTGAGATATGGTGTTTAGGGTATGATATGAACATCATACATTAACCTTGAATTTATTCAAACACCTCTCTTATTTTTTTAAAGGGAACCGTGGCTTATATATATATATGTAGTTATTTATTTGGTTTTTATTGTTGAAAATAATAGGATGTGTAATATTATGATTATTGGTAAATGTTTGGTGTTAATATTACATGCTATTACATATATAACCATATTGTGCAAGATTGGAATTTATTTAAAATGTATATACATGTTCATGTGACTACCGAAAATGTTTAAGGACGAAAAACATGGTTTTAAATTTTAATGCATGATATGAAGTGGTATTTCATGTTTAGTATATAGTATAAGCATGAAATAATTTTTGTGGAATTTATTGAACACCAAGGCTTGTTGTTTTGAAATGGCCGAAAGTTCTAGAGAATTTTAACCTATGGTTTAAAATTTTATATGATGATATTGAGTTGATAATTAAATTCTATAGTATGATAGGAGTATAACATGATTTTATTGGAATTTATTGGATACATATGCTATTTGTTGCTAATTATCGAAAACGTAACAAAATGGCTAAGTATGAGTTCGATTCTAATGTTAAATGATGCTATGATAGTTAATTATAAACTTTGGACAAATGGTTGTGAATAGGATGAATGAATGGAACACTTATGCACACTTACACAATGATTGTGTATTGCATTAGAAATTAGGGTTTTCTAATGCTTAGTATAGTTTATGTTGTGTCTGGTTTTGTTGATGTTGAATGTTTATGTTTATGTTGAGCAGACAAACCAAAACCCGAGCGTAAACAACATAATACTATATGAGCGAGAATCGAAAAGAAATCGACCAATTTCGATAACTTAAGACGGAATAAACAAGAATCGAAGTTAGACACAAATTAGGGTTTTATTAATGAAAAGATACTCAGCGTGAGTTCCTACGTTAGAAAAACCAAAAGTCGAGCTACAACGTTAATATTCAATAACGACAACTCAATACGATATTAGTCGGGCGTAAACATAACTCGATAATGAATAACGATTATCGACATATGTAACCTCCGTGAGTTAAGTTAAATAGACGATGTCGTAATGTGTAACAACGATTTGAACATAAGATGTCGATCCTTATGTCTCAAAAGCCGAGTTAATATTCGAAGTACTCCATTTATTCTTAAGTACTAATTACTTACATGATAGCATATGTCCACTTGATTTGTAAGTCGATATTCCTCTTTAATTATCGTGCTAATCTGACAAGTCGTCGAGCATAACCTACTAGGGCGTAACTATAATTGTTAAGTCTAGTTAGTGGCTTGAGAATATCTAATTTACCAATCATAATTTGATTATCGATAACCTATAACGTAACAGCGTTATAATAAAACTAAGGTTAAGAGTCGAGGATAGACTCGGAATATGTGATTCATAATTGAAGTTCACCTATGAGCGATGAGGTAATATAGCTTGAGATTGGGAATGTAAGATAATAGAAATTATCTTAAAACAATCACATAAAATCATAAAGAAACCCTAATTGGGAACTTTAAAGTCGTAATTTATAAGCGACCATCGATCGATAGAAAGAACCTAAAACGGCTATTTTCTTATGAAGGGTTCGATCGGGCGTGAATTCTTTGAGAAGGATACTCACCCTGCTCATTTAGAACCACTAAGCTTTGGATTAGCGGTGGGCTTTCTTGAAACGAAAATGTTATGCATATCTCAAAGCATGTTTTACAAAGCTTTATGAAATATTATCACATGAAATGTTATTGATCGCCAAATGTTTATGTTTTGTTGTCATCCTATCCGAGATTGGTATATCAATGTGGAATGATGAATGTGTTGGTCCACCAGCGTTAAAAAGGGTAACGATCGGATCCGACTTAGTTAAGGACTAACTCGGATTGTATACACGATGTGTTGTGTGTTAAGGTTAGCTACCTCGACCGGTCACGGCGACTATGTGTAGGTGGCCACCTCCATAGTCTTGTGAATGAATGAATGAATGATCGAGATATGGAAACAACGTGAATGAAATAGTTCGCCGAGCGCTTTTGGAAAGCGATAAAATATTTGATAGGCATGAGTCTTTAACTAAAATCCTCATGCGCTATTGTGGGCGATTAATAACTTTTGACAAAGAAAATGTTTTGTAACGAGTCCACCGAGTACTTTTGTACTTAGCCACGCATTTCGTTTTTGACGTCCGGGTTGAGCAAGGATCGATGATGGGTGCGGGTGGTGCGGAGTAGCGACTATTTTGATGCTTAATTAGAATGGTTTTAGAACCTTGGGCATGCATCGTCATATGCATGTCCACACGTTTAATTGCTGCCTAACTCGATATTATTAATGTTTTGATTATAATTGCTTATTTCGTATTGAATTGGAGGTCGTACACTGTACTTTAAATTCGCCTTACGATTGGGTTATGTTGAACCTTGAACCCTTTTTGACAAGTCCTTGACGACTTGAGTTGGTATTGGATTGTTTATCCCTTTAACCTATCGTTATTAAGTAGTTGATTGGTTGATTGCCGTGATTAGCTATGTTTATTTCATTTGCTTTATCATCTGGGGTGACGATCCATATGATCCGTACTTCATTGGAAAGTCGGTCGTCACAAAGTGGTATCGAGCTCTTGTTAGCTCACGAACCTAGAAACCCTTTCTTGAATCTAAGTTGAAACTTGAGTCTAGAAATTATTTGTGTTTGATCTCTTGCTTTGCACTCCATCGATAAGTCACCTTTCGGCGAGGAAGAAGGTAACTATCTCAACTAAAGGTTGTTTTGAAATGATTGAAGTATATGAAATGTGAATTGGAATTTCAATACTGCCTTGTTGGGAAATTGAAAAAAATATTTGGAAAATGGAAATTTTTGAAATTTAAAAGTTGTTTCAATTGACTAGTCATTAGCTTGAATGAAAGTTACAAGCTTTAGGAACTTGGTAAATGAGAATGCTTGAGTATCGCACAATGTGTCGCGATTTGTGTTTACTGTTGTATACGAAGCATGATAGAAGCATGATATAAATGAGTATGTTTCCCCATGAGAACATAGACTCTTAAGACGCATGATCCTTATTGCTCCGAACTTAGTATGAGAACATAAGATATCCCCAATTGAACGAAATACTAAGGAGAAACGAGAACATAGGGATCTTAAGGATCACAATCCGAATGGAATCGATGATGAGAACGCGACGAGTTTACGACGACGAAGCAATTGCTCAACTGGAGGACTACACTGCTATGAGTCCCAACCTCTCGACATGAAGAAATTCCGAACACCACGCGTGTTACCTCTATCGTGGCATATGTAAAAAGAATGAACGTATAACATTATGGTTGTGTAAAATGAAATAACGATTGGTAAGTGCATAATGAGAATAGATATGATGTGATACGATAACATGAGTAGAAATAAGGATTTCAAAACCCAATAAGCTAGGGTGACCTCGTAACTTCTACCCGAAGGCTAGACGTCGATCGTTACCCTACTCTAAGAAACCATACCGTCTCTTCCGGAGACCCACCATGAAAGTCGCATACCATAGAATTTAGAATTTTAGGTCATGGGAATATAGATTGCTATAACCTTTGTTGTATAGATGTCTTTGTATACATATCTTCTTTTAGATACACCGTTATGTTTACAGGTGCCATAGTGAAACTTTCCTTTTCGGATGGCTCGATTGTGTTCACAACACCCCTTTGTCCTCTAGGGCCCCCCGAGAGTCGATCGCATCGCTTCTCTACCGGATGTGCGCGGAGCGACCTTGGCGAGTTTTGGCACACTTCACACGTCGTGGGCTGCGCATGCGGTACATCCATTATGACGGTGTACTCCGCGATCATGAGACTACCATCCATGGCGTTACGCCCGTGAAATATCGGACTACATTTACCGCGCGGAGCTTTGACACAGGCGGATGCGCTCGCTTGCTAGCCACTGAGCTATGTGTTCACGGTGTCGGCTGCACCACGGGACCTATCTCCGCGGAATACACTTGCGTGAGAGATTCCGGAGTGGCTCCATCCGAGAGGTGCTTAGCAGCGGGATGGACGTGTTCTTACGGCAGGAGGCATGTTCGGCGGACCTTCCGTCCCAACGCTCACCTTTCGCTCCTACCACCGGTGATTCCATCCTCGCCATTGCCCGCCGGCCATCACGCCGGTCGTCCATGATCCATCTCCACCTCCATCCGCGTTCAAGTCCATACCAGCCACCTCCTTGAGCCTTTGGACCATGATGTTGTAGGGATTTATGATCCCGTGACATAGCTCGGTATAGTGAGAGGCGATGTCCGCCTGTGTGCCCTTTCGGGATGATGCCTACTGGGAAGTCAGGGCGGAGATCCGCGAGACCTAGCGGCTATGGAGGAAGCGGCGCTAGAGAGCCAGAGCCCGTTGTCCCGTGCCCGGCGGAAGAGGAAGACCGGGAGGAGGCCCAGGAAGATCCGGAGGAGGACCCCGAGGAAGACCCCAGGCGATATATCCCGGTGATGAGATGGAGGAGTAGCGCTCCCGCTTCGACCGACTCATGCATGGAGCCGATCTACACTCGGGCGACCATAGATCTAGTTCTTAGGACTAGATTGTCTTTTGTCTATATACCTTGTATATCTTTTGATGCATGCGGAAGCAATGAGTCGTTCGACATGAACCCATTTTGATGACCTCGGTAGTGTTTATATTTTGAAAGCAGGTGTAGATCGTGGAGTGATATTGATATTAGCTTTGGGAACATCATACTCCATACGGCCCCATTTTGTAAATCTCAAAGCGATGAAAATCCTCGTGGCATTTTCTTTGAGATGATGATAGCTCATCGAGAGCCTTGGTTTTGATGTCGATATGTGATGTTCGACGATGCGTAGACTTATGCGCATGATTATATATAAATATCGCACTAATATATTTATGATCCCGATGGATGGCATAAGAAGATATTTGATTGCGATATTTAAGAATGATAGAATGCGCGAGAAGGAAAAACTGCGATGTAACACTTGAAGGAGAGGACACTCCACCACCCACGAAGGATTGAGGAGCCTTCCTCGAGAATCCGCCAATTTTCAAGCGGGTTGGGAATCTCGTGGATCGGAACTATGGATTCACGCTAGACGAATCTTTAACTTCTTCACTTTGCACTCTTAAACGCTTGTCATGCGTTGCTTTGCAAATATGGTGCCGTCGATTTCGGTGGGAGGTGAAGAAAGACTATATGAAGAGGAACTAGAAGCTTACACTGGAAGAATTCAAGTAGGAAGTGTATAAGTACATACAAGAGCTATCGTAAGAGGAAAGGACACGAGTTCTAAAATCTGCGACAAGGAAAGACCACGGTCACGATTACGACCGTGCATTCTGAAATGTCACGGTATGCACCTCGCTGGTCGACACCACGCGAAGAGGCGAGAAATTTGGGCGGACTCGCCATGAGATCGAGTGTCGTTGGTGGTCACTCGACTTCGTGAGGCCCTCGACGGGCATTGGACATCGAGGCCTTTGCACGAAGATAGAGTCGTCACGTGCATCCCGACTCACCAAGGAGATCGCGGGAAGAGGAAGTGGGAAGGACCCCACCAGGCGAGGATCACAGCGGCAGCCGGGGGAGGCCATGGCGAAATAACGTGCCATGCAGGCGCAGGCGGAGAATGGCGCCCATGGTACCCGCATCTGGGGAAACAAAAGTTCGTGAAGCTCCCATGTGCCCGTGCCATGGAGTCTAAGGGGCATGTGCATTCACGAATGACGGATGCTTAGTGTGGCGGAGAGGGCCACAACTCGAAGCGCCCGGACACGCAGGAGGAAATGGCGTCCGATGTGCCCAACCAAGTCCAACCGATCCGGGCTATCCAAGCTCAACCGATCCAACAACACCCCGTTCAGTACTATCCCGAATCAGCGACCATACCAACCACGGCGACGCGCGACACAATGGCGACAACCGCGGACGGCGCCCATACCCACGACAACAACAACAACAACAACGGCGGTGATCTACTAAAACATACTCAAATTAACTCGCAATAATCGAGGTAATCGTAGCGTGGTAAGTTAACCAGTCGTCTCAAGGAAAACTTAGCAGGCGATTGTTCATGTCATACCTGACGATTAAAACCTAAACATTCTAATGCCACAAGGGTTTGGAACATGAGGAATTGAAATACGGAGAATTAACAAGATCCTAAGCTAGGGTTGTCATCCGAGCTATACTAATAAGCGATAAATCTAAACCGGGGTTGTCATCCCTAGTTGAGCTCTGCGATAAATCAAAAGCGATAAACAAAAGCATATGCAATCATATTATTCATAGGGTTTGTCAGATCCCTAATCTAAAACTAATTGCAAATAAGCAAGCGAAATCATTAAGCAAATTAAACCAACAACAAGAAATCATCCATCGTCATGAATTGATCATAAAAATCATCAAACAATAAACCATGAAGTTGATTCCATTAAAAATCTCCAAACAAAGCATATAAATGTTCAACAAGAATTTAGAAGCAATTGCATAAATTGAAAGGAATTAACGAAATTAAAACATAGATTGCATCGAAAAGTTGCTAAGAAATCGGAAGAAAATTTGGAAGCGCGCGGCGACCACGAAAATCCGAACTCGAACTCAAACCTAAAGCAGCATATATATATTAATTAAAAAGTGGCCGCTTGAGATGAGCGCCGCTCGAAAACGTTCGCTTCAATAATCGGATCACAATGAGCGAGGAAAATTTGGAGAACGGCGCTCGGTGCCGCAGTTCTTGAAGGCTAGTGGAGCGAAACCCGGCAGGCGGGGAGAGGCAGTGGGCGAAAGCGCGAGCGGTGGCAGCCAGGCGGCCTCCAGCCGTGAGCCGGCTGGCAAGGAAGAGGCCTGTGGGGCTGGCCAGGCTGGCCAGTGCAACCTGTGGAAGAGGAGAGGCGGCTGGCTCCGAGGCGCAAAACAGCAGCTCAAATTGGGCTGCGCAGCGCTCGTTCCAGCGCCGTGCGCTTGCGCGTGATGAGCGATGGTAGGCATGCTTTATAGTTGATATTTGGAGATGAGTTTAGCTCGTTTAGTATGCGTTTATGTATCGATTCTTAATGTTTTATCTATTTCTAGAAGATCTGCTCTGGGTGTTCCTTGACTTTTGTAGGTTTATATGTTGATAATCGAAGCGAGCGCGCGAGAAAATATCCAATGCTGCGGTTTAGCGACCGACTAGCGGTCGCTAGGTGCAGACAAAACCGGCGCCCGGAGAGCCGCACCAGCGACCTCGTGCCCGGCGAAGCCTAGCGAGAACTCAGCGGCGATTTCGCGACTGTTGATGCTAGCGCGCTGGTCGTCGCGGTACTCTGGCGCAAGGAGGCGGCGCGGCAGCAGCGAGACATACCTAGCGATCGCACTAGCGATCGCGAGACGATCGCGGCCGGCGCGGCGCAAATTAGGGTTTCCACCCTTTTCTATAAATTAGGCGCCCTTGCGCCTATTCGCCCCGAACTCAATTTCTTGTTTCCTCGGTTTTCCATTCTTTAGCTTTGGTCTTCATTTAGTTTAATTCTAGTATTGATTTTCGTTGTTCTAGTTTAGTTTATCGTTAGTTGCTCGATCGGAGCGTTTTGTCGATCGTTTTCCGTTCGTTCGCTTGGGATTGGATTGACCAACCATATTTCATCAACGCTTCCTACGGGTTTATATATTTAATTTCCGTTTTATGGTTAAGTCGTATTTTATTCCGTTTATTATGTACGGCAGTTTTCTTTCTAATCTAGGGTTTGCATGATTCGATCTATATGTTGTGATTCTGCTATTGTTATTTACCTTCGTAGCATTGATTCATGATTCATGGTGCTTAATTATATGTGTTGATTTGATCAATCTTGATGCATATCTAGTTGCCGCATTAATGAGAATTGTATTAATTGTCAATCGATCTTGAATGCATGATACGAATGAGCCTGAGTCAATCGAGATAGGACATTCGTGGAAGCATATTCTTAGTGATCCTTTTGGGTTTCTTATTTTCCTCTAGAGGCGATCGTGATAGGGAAAATTAGTAATCAACGAATTGTCGGCAAGTTGTTGGTTATATATGTGATCTTCCGTCTTTGCGGATTAAAGGTTAATAATAAGCGGGATAAACATCGTTGTGGATAGGATTGGTGCATCCCTAGGGTTAGTCTTTCTTCATAGTTATCTTTTGAGATTTTATTGCTTTATTTTATATTTACATGGTTACCTTTGCTTTGGATTAAATTCAAGCCCTAAACCTTCACCCTTTTTACGTGCTTGGATAATGATGAATTGTCGTGAGCTAGCTTCTATGTTTTCGTGATACAATCTCGTGGATACGATAGCTTACCCTATACTTAACGTTTCGTGTTAGAAAATTAAGATCAAATTTTGGCGCCGTTCGGATTGTTAAGATTGCATAGGAATAATTTGTGATTTGGATTTATTAATTCAAGTTATATATATATATATATTATTATTTATTTTTCATGCTAAATTCTCTTTTCTCGGTGGTTTATGCGTACAAGATCTAAGGGACCTCAAGTATTATTGGATCCGAGATCGAAAGCTCTCAGGAGAAGAGGGCGAGAGAGAGGCAGCTGCAATGGCGCCAATCCGATGGCAGGGGCATTCCTCCCGAGCAAGTTGCCGCATGCTAGCTGACTTTGCGAGAGATGCGCGTCGGATGGCGAATATGGGAATCATTGTCCCCTGCCGAGGAAAGACCTCGAATCACATGTACCGACATCCCACGAGCAGTTCAAGGAGGCGGTTGGGGCCCGCTGCGTAGATGCAAATAATTTTGAGCTAAAACCGCCTCGATCAGATGGTCCAAGGAGAGCTTGGGGAGGAGTCACGAAGACCGAATCGCATCTCGAGACTTTTCTCGATTTTGTGACACCATCAGCGAGATGGGGTGCCACAAGACACGATCCGGATCATGTTCGATTTCTCTGGCACGAGCGAAATTGGTTCAGAGTTTGGACGAAGCGGCATCGACACTTGAAACTTTCGAGAAGTTTCTTCGAAATACTTTCCCGCCGAAGCCGAAGATCATCGCGAAATCTCTATTTTCCAAAACCACGACGAATCATTATTCGAGGCATGGGAGAGATAGAGGTCTATTGAGACGATGTCCACAACATGGGGTCTCAAGGGCAATCACCAGTTCTCGAGGGTGACATGGCGGCAGGAGCATGGTAGATGCGTCGGAGGGCTATTTATTGAACCGACAAGTGAGGCGAGGCGTATTTTAGAAAGATGGCTGACAACTATCATGGCCAATGGAGAGAACACCATTGTTCAAGCAATTCTTGTTGAGTGATTCAAAATATGCGATCTCTGAAGAAGTTCACTATTTTGAAGAGTCGATTGAGACGAGAACGCTCACCACATCAATCGGAGGAATCATCCGATTTCCAACAACCTCCGAGCTTCAATGTTCGAATTCGTTGAGCCGAAGAAGCCAAGTTCGAAATGATGCGACATTGGTTGTAAGCAACCAACAATTGAGAATCGAATTCGTTCATAAGCAACACCGCGTAAGATAAATCACTTGGTCCACGTGATGGCTATGGGAAGCATATGAAGATGTTGGAGAATCAAATTGGTCAAATAGCCGTCAAGTGAAGACTACAAAAGATGGGACAATTTCCAGTAATCTGGGAACCGAAGAATCGTGCTTCGCCATCCGGCGAGGGGACAAGCTTACCGAGCCCTACCGAGGAAGAAGAGCATGAAAGCACCTTGGAGCGCTTCGATCGAGCTCGCGACCAGAGCCCGATCGCGAGGTCAATTTTTACGAAGCCGCGACCGCAGCCCGACGCAGCTATCGGTGAGCATCTGCGAGACACCGGTCTGTGAGCTCGCGCATAGCTCGCCGCGAAGAAGGAGATCAGCGTGCAGATACCTCGCGACCTTCCCGGTGATCGACGACCGGAAGCAAATCCGCCGCGTACACTCCTCGGTCCGTTTCGAGTCGACTTGTCAAGTCGAAATATGAGAGGAGTTTGCTCGTTTCAAAGAGATTTTCAACAAGTTGAGATAAATTTGTCTCTCTTTGAGCGTTGAAACATGCGGATACATGAAATTCTTAAAGAGCAGCTTGCAAGAAACGGGAAATTTGAGAATTTACCCTATCCAGAAGATCTGATGCCTTTGCAAAGGCTCCCTCAGCGAGGATCCCGAGGTTTACGTTAGAGTGCGAGATCGCCGAGCGACTTTTCCAAATGTTTTGTGCGACTTGGGCGGCATCAATGATGCCGTTGACGTATTCAACCGGCTACACCTAGGAAAGATGAAGCGCAAGATTTCAGATGATGGCTGACGGTCGATCACATATCAAAAGGTATCGTCGAAGCGTGTTGGTAAAATTGAGATTTTTTTTTCCGACTTTGTAATTTTAGATATTCCGAATTCAAACAACAACCGCTAATCTAGGAAGACCTTTTCAGCAACGGTCGTGCGTTGATTGATGTCGGAAGGCAATCTCACGTTCGTGTTAACGATGAGGCTCAAGATTTCATATCGACGCCATCAAGCAACAGGCGTTGGAAAGCCGAAGATTGTTGCTCGATCACATCTCGCCGCGCGCTCGCGTTAGGGTACTCGATCGAGGTGCGAGAGGAAGAAGTGTACTCGGCATGGAACTCCGAGTGTATCGTCAAGTTTGGGGGTCACTTCCATAGTCGGTGGTGGAGATCGTGAATGCTAAGTTTAGGAGGATCACGAGTTGAGAAGGATTTCGCCACCAAAATGCCATTGAAAAGGTTAGTAATGGTATAGCTAAAGGCGTTAATTAAGCACTTGTGGGAGGTAACCCAAGCTTTTCTTTTTTTTGTTTTCGTGTTTTGTCGTGTCTTGTTTGCTTGCTTTTGTCGTGTTTCTATTTTTCTTCGTTGTTGTGTCGATCGATCACGAGTTTAAGGATGTTTAATCCATGTACAATGACGATAGAAATTTTATGTGAAATTCAATGATAGTGCACATGATATGTTAGAAAATGAGCATGAACGACTTGAGATTGCTTAAACTTATTGTTTTCACCATTTGCTTAACGTGAGACTTGAGCTTCCGTATACATATCTTGATCGTTTACATTTGTGATATCTGCATGTGATTATCTTCTAGAACTTGCCGTGTTTCGTATCGAGGCAATATGTGTTTCAATTTGGAAAGGATAAAGGCCATCTTTGTTAACCACATATTCACCCAAACACTAACCCGATGATATATACCATTTGTCGCCTTCGAGCCTTTATAAGATTTTTTCTTCGATTAACCGGATGATAGGAGGTGAGGATGGATATGGGAATCAAAAGGGTTGAAATTTTGATGTAGTTATGACGAAAAAGTTTCTTTTAGAAAAATACATCGTGATGAAGAATAGTACCTTTGTTGTGAAAGTTAAACCTATAAGCTCGAGAAAGAAAAGAAAAGAAAATGTTAAGTTCACTATGAGTGTTGAGCATGAAGGGTCTTTAATCAAAGTATAGGTACCTTGGCATTAAACGCGTTGATTTAGCACGTTGGAAAGAAGGAAAATGGACAAAGTCCATATGTATCGAAAAGTATAAATGGGGTGCTTGGAATATTCTTGAGTCACTTAGCCATATTTTATCCTACCTTAACCAATGTGCCTACATTACAACCTATGAAAAGACCTCTTTGATCCTAATTTGAACACAATGAGCGTGGTGGAGATATTAGAGAACGGCAAGCCTATGGTAAGATGTTGCATTGCATTGATCGTTGAGTGTATACCGCTACATTTCTTTATGAGTTGAGTGTATCCTACATTCTACACACATGCCTTTGTGAGGTTGAATTAAATGAGTTTTTACCATAAATTGTTGTTTGTGTTGAGTGGACTAACGTCGTCATGTGCACTAATGTTTTGAGCGCTGATATGTTTCGAGGCCTAGAATGGTTATCATCTTTGCTACGTCGTGATCTTCGTTGTGTCTTTCTTCTTATTTTGTTTGAGGACAAACAATGCTTTAAGTTTGGGCTCCAACGCCGGACGGAGGCGACGGCGGGCGTAGGTGGGCGCGGCGTGCGGTCTTGTATGGGGGCGAGCTTCGCGTCGGGCGTCGACTTTGGTCGTTCGACCCGTTCTCGCCAATGAACTCCGATTTCGATTCGCTTTGCCTATGAACTCCTCTCGAGGCTCTTCAATTATATCTGATCCTTGGCAGATCCAATTCATCCTATTTTCTGCCGTTTTCCTACAAAACATCGAAAGCGAGCAGTAAGTCGAATCAATAAACATTAATCAAACCAACGACATAAATAGGACAAACCATAGAAAATGACACGTAAAACAATACCAAGAATCATACCAAACAACTCCCCACTTATCCATTTGCTTGTCCTCAAGCAAAGTCTATACAAATAAGAGTCGAAAGATAACTCATGCAACTTAACCCTTATTCTAATCAATCAAACCTTATTGCATTTCCACACTTGGTGTTTACAATTCAAAGATAAAGTGAAATAAATCAAGAACGATAATTGATTTTCAATAAATAAAAATTAATCTCGCAGACCCACTCTCCGTTAGGGTGAACTAACTAATGTGGTCACCTTTAGCAACAAGTTTCTTTTATAAAGCACAAAGAATGTTTCAAGATTTTGGAATATTATTCGAAGGTGCACTCTCGATGAACTCGAGTCTCCTAACGTGGTTTCCATGTCCATTTCTCAATTTGAGAAAGAGGATGAATCCCATCCTCCATTTCAACAATCTCAACAAGATACTAGCTTTCATTCTCCTCATTTTCTTCTTCTTTTCACACATTTTTTTTTATATATATAAAATGAAACAAGTATATAGGCAACCACAATGTTAACACTCCCTAACATTAGCCGGACAAATCACATCAATTTTCCCTATTCATTTTCTATCAATCACGCCTCACTCAATTCACATTATACTCAAATCATATATCACCAAAAGTTTGAAATTCAAAATCAATTTGATCAATACCACGTAGTTCATTGCACAAATCAAAATCCTAACTACTCATGAAGACAAAGCTTACGTCCAAACAATCAAAATAAGCACAGAGGCACGCTCATTAAGCAACAAAACAATACATCACGCATCGAGTAAACATCCCCACATTTAAATCGAGCACTGTCCCGTGCCAAAACATTAAAAGCTCAAAATAACCATAGAGGATGATACTTCCGATAATCGCAGATATGCGATGTAGAGTTGAGCACCCACTTCATCTCACCGGATCAAAATATGCAATCCTTTCTTCCCAAATTCAAACAAGACTCCACAAAGATAACAAAGCAGATCAAAGAACAACAAAACAAGCGAAAGAAAGAAAAAAACAAAATAAAAAACCGGACGGAGGCGGCGGGCGCTGAGTGGCGCGGCGTGCGGTGCGCCGGCGCTGAGCGAGGCGCTCGCGTGCGGGCGTCGGACTTTGGTCGTTGACCGTCTCCTTCGTCACGAACTCCGATTTTCGATTCGCTTGCCTATGAACTCCTCTTCTTCAATTATATCGATCCTTGGCAGATCCAATTCATCCTATTTTCTGCTTTCCACAAAACATCGAAGCGAGCAGTAAGTCCGAATCATAAACATTAATCAAACCACGACATAAATAGACAAACCATAGAAATGACCGTAAAACAATACCAAGAATCATCACAAAATCATACCAAACAGGCGCCGCGGAACCACAACAACTTTATCAAGCAACAACGCCCGAAAGCGAGGGCTCGCCTCAACCAGGAAAGAGAGTTCCCACAAGAGCCGCCAGGAACCAAGGAACTTGGCGGTATGGAATACTCCCAATTACGTTATCCTCTGTTGATCTGGCGCCGCACTCTTTTTTATTTCAAGCATGCGAGAACTTAGGATTAGATCCTAATAGCCGAACAAATCATGAGAATTTCTTCTCCAAGAGGAGGCATAAGACGGTAACCCACATATGCTCGAACCTAGAGCTGGACTAGACTCACTAAGTTCATGAAAGATAACCTTCACGCTCTACCTATGACGGATGTGGACATAATCCTAGGAATGGATTGGTTAACCGAACATAGTGCGACCATCTGTGTAATGAAAGAAAATTTCTTTCCAACACCCGAGAGGAATCTACCGACTTTCACGGGATCACATGGGAGGAGAGTTCCAATTATATCCGCACTACAAGGGGCGTTCTTGAACAAGACCGAGAACCATGCCTACCTCGTTACCTCCAAGAAGAAGATCGAATGAGAGGAGGATAGAAGGCGTCCGATCGTGAAGGTATCCCGATGTGTTTCGACAAACTACGGGATTACGCCAAACCGATAGATCGAGTTCACGATCGACCTCGAACCGTGTTCGCCGGTGTCAAAAGCTCCATACGGATGGCACCAAAGGAGCTTGAGGAATTGAAGATCCAACCGCAAGAACTCTTGGAGCTAGGATTCATTAGACCCGGTGTCTCCATGGGAGCACTGTCTTTTCGTGAAAAGAAGGATGGTACCGAGGATGTGCATAGACTATCGGAGTTAAACAAGATAACTCTTAAGAATAAGTATCCTCTTCAGAATTGACGACTGCTTGATCAACTTAAAGGAGAGTCTTTTCAAAGATAGATCTAAAGTCGGATATCACCAATTGAGGATTAGACCGGAGGATGTACCAAAACGGCTTTCCGTCATAGGTATGGTCATTTGAATTCATCGTGATGCCTTTGACTTAAAAATGCCCCGGCGATTTATGGATATTATGAAGCGGTGTTCCACCCATACTTGAACAAATTCAGTCTAGTGTTCATAGCATATCCTAATATACTCTAAGAATAACCAGAAACAAAGAGCACTTGAGAACTCTTACAAACGTTAAGGAAGAGCAACTCTCGCCAAGTTTAGCAAGTGTGAGTTTTGGTTAGGCAGTGACATTTTGGTCACATTGTGTCCGCCGGGAATCAAAGTAGACCCTCAAGATCGATCTGCTCGAGAAGGAGTCACTAAAGAACCCGAATGAAATTGAGTTTCTTAGGAGCTGGCGGCTACTATCGAAGATTTATCGAAGGATTCTCAACGATAGCCGAACCTGACCCAACTGTTGAGGAAAGGAATCAAGTACACGACCGCCGAGTGTGAGGCTAGTTTCGAGATGAAGGAGTTATGCTGTCTAGCGTAGCAAGCGAGATAAAGAATACACAATCTACACGGATGCTTCAAAGAATGGACTAGGGTTGTGTACTAATGCAAGAAGGTAAGGTTATTGCTTGCAAGCAATCGCCTACATGAGTGAACTATCCTATGCGACACGGAATTAGCGGCGTCGTACATGCCTTAAAAATATGGAGGCATCACCTTTATGGAGTTAGATGAGATCTATACCGACCATAAGAGCCTGAAATATTTCTTGAGCGAGAGATCTTAACATGAGCCAGTAGATGGTTAGAACTAGTGAAAGATTACGGTGGTATCAATTACCACCCGTGCAAGGCTAATGTTGTAGCCGATGCCTTGAGTCGTAATCCCATCCTAGTTTGGGATGTCTCCTCACTCATGAGGAAATACTTATAAAAGAATTTCAGAGGATGAACATCGAAGTCGTAGGCCCGTCTCGCGATAGAGGGCTGCATTGCAACATTGATTGCAATCCCACTTAAGAGTCCGAATCTTAGAAGCTCGGAGAGAAGAAGCTAGAGAAATACGAGGTAAGATTAAGGACAATAACCACAAGAATTTTTCGAAGCAACGATAATGTTTTGTGATGCGGAGAGTGTGCGTTCGAAGCGAAGAACTTGAGCGAAATCTGAAGGAAGCCCATGAGACTTCATACGCACCCCCGAGCCAAAATGTACCAAGACCTCAAAGAGAAATTCGGTGGGATGGAATGGCGAGATGTGGCTTCTTTGTGGAGCGTTGTTTGGACGTACAAAAGTGAAAGACTCCACCAACGATCGTATGGGACCTTACAACCGCTAGACATACCGAATGGAAATGGGATGATATAGCCATGGACTTTGTTACCGGCTACCCAAATCACAAAGGGATACACTTATTTGGGTCATCATTGATCGTGACCAAGAGCGCATTTCCTACCCATTCCGAATAACACATGGGTCGACAGACTAGCACGTTATCGTAGAAGTTATCCGCCACATGGAGTTCCAAAGACTATCACGTCGATAGAGATTCAAATTCACGCCGATTCGGATGAGTTTACAAAAGGGGGGGACACGACTACATTTCAAGATCGCGTCCATCCGAGCAGACGGACGGTCAGGAGGACCATTCAAACGTTGGAAGACATGCGAGGACCGTTGTCCCGAGAGAAAGTTAGGAACAAGTGTTACCACTGTGGAATTACCAATAGCTACCGCGCTTATGGAATGGCCCCGCTCTGAGCGCTTTGAAAGGAAATGTCGGTCACCACTTTCGGGATGAAGTGGAGAAAGGAAGTGTTAGACGACTCGTGGGAGAAATGATTGAGATCGTGCGACGATCCGCCAAGGATCAGGAGGCCAGAGCCAGAAAGAGTCGTCGGACAAGCAGCGCTGAAGATACATTTTGAAGAGGAGACAAGGTCTTAAAATTTCTCCATCTAAAGGGATCGTGAGATTCGAGAATCAAAGGAAGTCGACCACGCTTCATAGACCCTATGAAATTGAGAGAATAGACCACGACTTACTGCATTCCGACGAGTTTTGGAAACGTGCAAATGTGTTCCATGTTTCACAACTAGGAAGTACATACATGACCATGTGTAATACCACCGCGATATTGTCCTCGATGACAATATGAGTTACGATGAACTACCTACGAAATTTTAGACCGGCGTCCAAAAGCTAAGGCAAAGAGATACCGTTGGAAAGTTCTATGGCGACACCATGGTCAGAAGAAGCAACCGAGACTGGAATCAGCTATGAAGAGAAATATCCGATCTTTACAAGGCTAGCAAATTTCGGGATGAAATTTATTTTAAGGATGGTATGTAATAACCGAAAAATTTAAAACTTTTATTAGTGATGTTTGAATCACTTAGTTGTGGTTCTTAGACCTTAGTTATGTTTAAGAAACCAATGAAATGAATTAGAATCGATTCGGATCGAATACTAAAGAAATCACGATAACTATCCTGGATTAGGGTTTTCAAGTAGCTGAACATAGAATGAAAGATCGAGAATGAATTCCTGACAGTTTCATTTTAGAATCTCTCGAAAACTGTGAGAATGCGAAGAATGAGAATTTTCGGCATACTTGCCGGCGCTTAAAACACTATTTACGAGCCGAACAACTTCCAGTCCGTGCTAATCGTAATAAATGATGATAACAACCAAAATCATGAAGGAATAATTTATTATGAATTTAGAAGTTATAAGAATCAATTTAGAGAATTCAAGAACTTAACCGAAGGGTAAAATATACGAAAACCCTAAATTGATCCAACGACCGAAACTCGAACCAGGGTCTAAATCAATAAAATATGCTTTATAAGACTCAAATTATTTATGAAAGCTCAAAATTCAATAGAATTTTGAATGGGCATATTTTTCGCAACGCGTTTTCCGCGATAACTTCGGATTGACTTATCGGACGACGTCCGAACTTTGAAATTTTATGAACATTAAAATAAGTCTTTAAAGGCTATTTAATAAGATAGAACCTTAAGGTTCAGAAATCGATCGAAAGCGTTAAAACTTAAAGAGTCAGTATTAACTACCAAAACGGGTAATTTGACCAATCCACCTCCCAACTACCACCAAGACCACCCCAAATGGGCAATGACAGCCATTAGGTCTGTAATAACAGTAGAGACGTTCAAGACCAGACCCCATTCACTCTTTCACATTTCTCTCATTTTCAAATTTCTCTACACTTTTCAAACTCCCAACACTAAATCCTCCCTCCAACCTCTCCCACACTCAAATAATCCTTCTAAGACCATAGGAAGGTATTATTCATCATCCCTTCCATCCTAATGGAGTGGAAATTTTATTAATTTTTGGGTTTAAAACCCTAGTTTGCTCCCATTTATTTTCGTGACTTTAGAGCCTTCAAATGCTCTTGAGCCATGAATGAAAAATGCTTAGAATGATGTTCTAAGGCACTTAAAATATTTCATAATTTTGGAGCATGTTTATATTTTTTGATTTATGCTTTATTTATTTTTAAATATGTTAAAGCATGATTTTGTGAATGATATTTTACTTGCTAATGTGTTATAAGCATGTATAATAAATATCATAATTTTTGATAATTTTGGAATTTTTTTAAAAACGTGAGTTATGCTTATTTTAAGCTTTGATTTTAATTTTTTGTGGAAAATAGTTGAGATATGGTGTTTAATATATGATGTGAACATCATATATAAATCTTGATCTCTTTTATTCTTGAAATGGCGATATATATATATATATATATATTAGTTGTTTGATTTTGGTTGAGGAAAATAGTTGAGATATGGTGTTTAGGTATGATATGAACATCATACATTAACCTAATTTATTCAAACACCTCTCTATTTTTTAAAGAGCAAGTGGCTTATATATATATATATATATATATGTAGTTATTTATTTGGTTTTATTGTTGAAAATAATAGGATGTGTAATATTATGATTATTGGTAAATGTTTGTGTTAATATTACATGCTATTACATATATAACCATATTGTGCAAGATTGGAATTTATTTAAAATGTATATACATGTTCATGTGATCAGAAATGTTTAAGGATGAAAAACATGGTTTTAAATTTTAATGCATGATATGAAGTGGTATTTCATGTTTAGTATATAGTATAAGCATGAAATAATTTTTGTAAATTTATTGAACACCAAGGCTTTGTTTTGAAATGCGAAAGTTACAGAAATTTTAACCTATGGTTTAAAATTTTATATGATGATATTGAGTTGATAATTAAATTCTATAGTATGATAGGAGTATAACATGATTTTATTGGAATTTATTGATACATATGCTAATTGTTGCTAATTATCGAATAACAAAATGGCTAAGTATGAGTTCGATTCTAATGTTAAATGATGCTATGATAGTTAATTATAAACTTTGGACAAATGGTTGTGAATAGGATGAATGAATGGAACACTTATGCACACTTACACAATGATTGTGTATTGCATTAGAAATTAGGGTTTTCTAATGCTTAGTATAGTTTATGTTGTGTATGGTTTTGTTGATGTTGAATGTTTATGTTTATGTTGAACGACAAACCAAAACCCGAACGTAAACAACATAATACTATATGAGCGAGAATCCAAAAGAAATCGACCAATTTCGATAACTTAAGGGAATAAACAAGAATCGAAGTTAGACACAAATTAGGTTTTTATTAATGAAAGAATACTCCGTGAGTTCCTACGTTAGAAAAACCAAAAGTCGAGCTACAACGTTAATATTATAACGACAACTCAATACGTAGTCGGGCGTAAACACAACTCGATAATGAATAACGATTATACGACATATGTAACCTCCGAGTTAAGTTAAATGAAATGTAATAATGTGTGAGCAGATTGAACATAAGATGTCGATCCTTATGTCTCAAAAGGAGTTAATATTCCAAGTACTCCATTTATTCTTAAGTACTATTACTTACATGATAGCATATGTCCACTGATTTGTAAGTCAATATTCCTCTTTAATTATCGTGCTAATCGACAAGTCGTCAGCATAACCTATTAGGCGTAACTATAATTGTTAAGTCTAGTTAGTGGCTGAGAATATCCTAATTTACCAATCATAATTTGATTACGATAACCTATAACGTAACAACGTTATAATAAAACTAAGGTTAAGAGTCGGATAGACTGAATATGTGATTCATAATTGAAGTTCACCATGAAGCGATGAGGTAATATTGAGATGGGAATGTAAGATAATAGAAATTATCTTAAAACAATCACATAAAATCATAAAGAAACCCTAATTGGAACTTTAAATTAATTTATAAGCACATCGATCGATAGAAAGAACCTAAGAACGGCTATTTTCTTATGAAGGGTTCGATCGCGTAATTCTGAGAAGGATACTACGCTTTCATTTAGAACCACTAAGCTTGGATTAGCGGTGGCTTTCTTAAACGAAAATGTTATGCATATCTCAAAGCATGTTTTACAAAGCTTTATGAAATATTATCACATGAAATGTTATCTGCGCAAATGTTTATGTTTTGTTGTTATCCTATCGAGATTGGTATATCATGTGGAATGATGAATGTGTTGGTCCACCAAGCGTTAAAAAGGGTAAGATCGGATCCGACTTAGTTAAGGACTAACTCGGATTGTTACACGTGTATGTGTTAAGGTTAGCTACCTCGACGGTCACGGCGACTATGTGTAGGTGGCCACCTCATAGTGCGGAATGAATGAATGAATGATCGATATGGAAACAACGTGAATGAAATAGTTCGCCGACGCTTTGGAAAACGATAAAATATTTGATGGCATGAGTCTTTAACCAAAATCCTCATTGTGTGTGGGCGCTTTTGACAAAGAAAATGTTTTGACGAGTCCACCGAGTACTTTTGTACTTAGCCCGCATTTCGTTTTGGCGTGCGGTTGAGCAGGATCGATGATGGGTGCGAGGTGAGTAGAACTATTTTGATGCTTAATTAGAAGGTTTTAGAACCTTGGGCATGCATCGTCATATGCATGTCCACGCGTTTAATTACTTAACTTGATAATGTTTTGATTATAATTGCTTATTCGTATTGAATTGGAGGTCGTACCTCGTACTTTAAATTCTACGATGGGTTATGTTGAACCTTGAACCCTTTGACAAGTCCTTGACGACTGAGTTGGTATGATTGTTTATCCCTTTTAACCTATCGTTATTAAGTAGTTGATTGTTGATTGCCTTGATTAGCTATGTTTATTTCCAGCTTTATCATACCGGTGACGATCCATATGATCCGTCTTCATTGGAAAGTCGGTCGTCCGACTTCACCATAGCATGTGTCATCGTGAGGCAGACATTCTCCAGGTTCGTGTGATTTGGGGGCAAGTCAATTTGATGTCGTTGTCCATTTTAATAGATTGAGATTGGAGAGATGAAGCCGATTACCATTGCTCTTGGATGGCGGACACATGCGTGACCTATCCGAAGGGAGAGGGAAGGCGTGCTGTGAAAGTTCGAGATTTCATCTTCCCAAGAAATTTGTGGTTCTCGACATGCGAGGATGGGAACACGCTCTTATTCTAGGAGACCGCTAGCTACCGCCGAGCAGTAGACGGCAAGATGGAGATCTCACCTTCGAGGTCAATGATGAGGAGATGAAAATCTCTATTTATGATGCAATGAAAACAACGAGGATGGGAATCGCCTCTTATTCTAGGGAGACCGTTCCTGCACTATCGACAGCGATTGAGCGGCAAGATGGAGATCTCACCTTCGTGGTCATGATGAGGAGATGAAAATCTCTATTTATGATGCAATGAAGCAACCCGAAGAAGACGATGGATGAATGTCGTGTTATCGAGCAAATGCCTTCTACTCAATTGCAATCGTGATCCGTGGAGTTTTGTATCAGAACCCGATTTTCTCACCCGACCTTGATGAGGCATGTGATGAGATCTTAGAGTATCTTAAGTCCATCGATGAAGTCAAGGCCCTCCCGAGAGTCGGTGCCTTATCTAGAGCGTGAGGAAGCCCATTGGAGAGAGGATCGTGGTGAATAGAAGAGACCACACCAAGATGGAGTTGAAGGAGCTACGGATCACCTTCATATGCCTTTCTAGGCGGCGATGAGCGTGCCCGTGATAGTATCTTCGGCTTTGCGATGAGGAGTCACGTAAACCGATGGTTGTCGAAACAATATAAGTCTACGATTGGGTGGACTATCTCCATATCGGATGACCGCCCGATTTGCATGCACCGGATCCTGTGGAGAATGAGTATAAGTCGAAGGTGCAACCTCAACGTCGCTGAATCCGCAATGCAAGAGGTCGCGAGGAAGGAAGTGTTAAAGATTTTAGATGCCATGATCTATGCTATATCGCGGCAGTGGGTTAGCCGACTCAGTGGTATCCAAGAAAGGGTATCACGGTGATCGAGAGATGAGCGAAAGAGCTTGTGGCGACAGGACGACGAGTTTGCATTGACTATCGTGTCGAACACGCCACAAGGAAGGACCATTTTCCCTTGCCTTCATTGATCGATGTCGGATAGAGCGGTGGGTATGAGTTCTATTGTTTTCAGATGGATATTGGTACAATCGATTGCCATCGCCAAGATCAGCACAAGAGCGCTCACATGCCCTTATGGAGTTTTGCCTATAGAAGGATGCCGCTTTGATTGTGCAATGCTCCACCACTTTCCAAAGATGCATGATGTCCATCTTTCATGGGTTAATTGAAAATATTATGGAAGTTTTCATGGATGACTTTTCAAGATTTGGCTCTTCGTTCGACCATTGTCTCCAAAATCATCAAGTGCTACAAAGATGTGAGGACGATCTTGTTCTCAATTGGGAGAAGTGCCATTTCATGGTAAAAGAAGGTGTGGTGCTTGGCCACAAAGTCTCGGCAAAGGTTTGGAAGGATAGGGCGAATAGTAGCAATCGAGAAACTACCTCCCACAAATTCAAACTGGAGGAGTTTTCTGGTCATGCGGTTCTATAGAAGATTCATCAAGGACTTCTCGCAATCACGAACCCTTGGTGGACGCCGAGAAAGATACGAAGTTTGTGTTCACGAGTGAGTGTTTGGGGCATTTGAAATTGAAGCTAGCCAATTATCAACCCGCGGTTTGGTATCACGCAGTTAGGTCAACCATTCGAGTGATGCGATGCTAGTGATTGGCAAAGTGGGAGCGTGTGTTGGCGAACGAACAAGCTTTTCCGAGTCATCTATTATGCAAATAAGACGCTCGACTCAGCTCAAATGAACTACACCACTACCGAGAAGGAATTACTTGCTATGGTCATGCTTTTGATAAGTTTAGACCTTTTTGGTGGCACCCACCAATGTCCACACGACCATGCCATTCGTCATCTATTCGCAAGAAAAACTCGAAGCCACGATTGGATGGATCATCTTCAAGAATTCGACATGGAGATCAAAGATAGAAAGGGCTCGAGAATGTGGTTGCCGACCACTTATCGAGATTAGAGAAGCATCGAAGGAGAGGATAAGAAGATTGGGATCGAGAGAACTTCCCAGACGAGCATCTTGAGCATCATTGATCACACACCATGGTATGCCGATTTTGTAAATTACTTGGTGATTGGAGTTTTACCTCCATCGTGCGACCTCATCGAAAAGAAGTTTCTCACGATGTCAAGTTTTACTTTACAATGCTCGACTCAGTCTCCGAAAGCTAAGTCAAGATGGTCGGGCCGTACTCTCTACGAGCTCACCCAATGGGAGTTATGAATTGCTAGACTCGAGTGGAAATATTTTAAAGGTGACGGCCATACCTCAAATCCTACTTCAAGTCACACTTGTGAGAAGTCAAGGTGACCAATCTCAACGAACCATGATGAGAGGTAGCGCGAGCTAGCGCGATAACTCTAACAGTTGGGAGGTAACCAACAATTTTACATGCTTTTGTTTTGTCGTTTTTGTTTTGTTTCTTTGTTTGTGTGTGTCGTTGGTTTTGTTAAGTCCCAATGTGTTTAATGGCTTTATATTTAAAATAAAAGGGCTACCTAGCGACCACCCTCGTGACCGCGAGGTGTGGCATGAAAATCTACGCTGACGTCTCATGCTTAGCGACCGAGCTGCATACATGAGCCCGATCGCGGCGTGACCGACCCAGCCGGGCCGACCCGCATATTTTTGCTTTGATTTTTAACCCCTTCCCCTTTTCACATACCCACACGCACATTGCAATATCCACCCTTTCAAAGCACCACAACCTAGTTCTTCACTTTGCTTGTAATTTCCACCTCTAATCCATTCAAGGTATGTACATTTCTTAATTCTTCATGGGTTTACTCTTTTGGCATGATTTAGAGAGTTTTGTCCATTATATCTTCTTGTTGAGGGTTATTGAGGATTTGAGGAACTAGGCTTCTATTGCTAAATTTACTTGGTGTTTGAGCATGTTTGTTTCAATGTTATGTCTATTGATGTTCCTAGATGCATATTATATTTTAATTTACCTAATTGTTGAATTGGGTTGAAAATTTCAAAAATCATAGATTTTTGCACGTAGAACCTCTCGACTCGGTGCTCATGCGAGCGCCGTCATGACGCTGTAACTGCGTAGTCGTCTCGCGAGCTCGCTTGGAGCGGTTGTACCTCCCGACCACCCTCGCGACCATGAGGCAGCCCATTACCCTTTTCATGCTTGTTTAAGTGTGTGTGCTTTCTCTCCTTGGTTTCACCTTGTTAAATTATATGTGAGTATAGGGAGGAATTTTCCTAAGTTCAACTTCGGGAGGTCTATATATTGCATGGGTTGCCGTTAATTTTGCTTTCCTTTTAATAAGTACCGAGCTAACGCTGACTTATCTTTAGGTACATTATGTCGCATGCTTCCCCATGGCGAAAGGTCAGCCTCCTCTTCACATGATGAGCCACAGATGCATTCGACCCCGACACCTTTGGGGTGCGATTGCCAACTCCCGTCATGGAGCGGTGGAGAGATTGGTACAACTCGACAGTGGCACTCACGATTTATGTGCATAGAGACATGCTGCCATGGGGATAGCCAACGATGTCACATGGCTAGGCGAGAGGGCGGTCAGTTCTATTATCACGGCTAACTACCGACATACCGGATCCTCACTCGAATTCCGGCCGTCCGAGTACACAAGACACAAGGGTCGGACTATATCACTTTTCGATGGACAATGAGCCACGGCAACTCTCGGTGGATGAACTGAATGGAATCATCAATGGTGATCCCGAGGTCAATACATCGAGATTTAGAGCATCACCACGAATGTGTGGCCGTTATTCAATGGACACCACCAAATCGCGTCAGCCTCCCGAGCCGAAGCAGTTCCATATGGAACCCCGGGTCCGCTACTTTCACCGCTGCCACCTTCACCATCCATGGCCCCAACAATGCTAGCGCATCTCTCGATGTCTCTTGATTGAGTTGCGACTCGAAATAAGTTGCATGCGGCATGTTCCTGCGCAAACTTCCGATGCAAGCCGAGGTTTCGAGAACATTAAGGATTCGTTACTCCCATTGCCGATTTTTTCGGGTGACGATTCGTGAGAGTCCTATCTCTCAAGATATTTTCCTGGACAAGCCACATACGCCGAGACGTTCTGAAGAGACACCCGAGCCGTTACCTCAGGCGCTATCGACAAGCAAGGCCGCCTATCTACCGCCCAACACGGATCTCACCGCTTAGCGATTTGGTGGGCAGGAGGCCAATTGAACTCGAGCTCGTCTTCACTATTCATGGTTCGTTGAATGCGAGATCGAGAGAGCGGCATGAGGAGGAAGCGAGAGGAGCAAGCCGCCGGAAGTGGCACCCAGGAGGCAGCATATTGCACCCGCCACCGATTCGGGCGATCCTGAATATATGAGCGCAGGATCGCATAGATGGTCGACTGACCACATGGGCGCGACATCCATTTTAGCCAGCACGAGCCCACCGAGCAACATCAAGCCCTCTCCGTCCAACACCAACCACATCAAGAGCACCAAAGACAAATGATGGAGATGATGCAGAGGTGGGATCTGGCGAGGAATCTATCCGCCGGCGGAGTAGCACGACACGTAGAGGTCTCACCCAACTACTTTTCTTCGCAAACCTTATTGCCCATTTCCACCTGCTTACAATAAGTTTGGGGAGTGGCGAGTTTGGTTGGTTGAGAGTCTTGTTTATGTTTTATGTTTTCTTGTAAAGTTTATGCTTTGGGGCTTTTCGTGTCTTTGTTTTGTTGTGTGCTCGATCAACGAGTTAAGTGAAATGTGTTAATTCATGTTGCCAATGATGATAGAAATTTTCTAAAAATGTTGTTGATAGTGCACATGATGTGTTAGAAAACCAAGCATGAATGACTTGAGATTGCTTAGCTTGTTGTTTTCACCATTTGCTTAAACCGTGAGACTTGAGCTTTCGTATATACATCTTATTACGTTTCTTTTAATTGTGTGATATCGTGCATGTAATTATCTTCTAGAACTTGCCGTTTTTCGTATCGGCAATATGTGTTTTGAATATGGAAAGGATAAAAGACCATCTTTGCTAAACCACATATTTACCCAAACACTAGCCCATGATATATACCGCTTTGTCGCCTTCTTTAAGCCTTTATTATACTTTATTCTTTCGATTAACCGGATGATAGGAGGTGAGGATGGATAGGGGAATCAAATGGGAGGAAAATTTGTTTTGATATTCTAAGTTGGGATAAAAGATAAAGAATGGTACCGTGTGAAAAAGAATAGACCCTATAAGCTCTATTACAAAGCCAAGAAAAGAAAAATTTTGTGAAAAATATGAGCATAAAGGAAGTCAATTATCATAGAATAAGTAACGTGAGTTGCTTAAATGTTGAAATAGCATGTTGGAAAGAAAAGGAAATGGACAAAGTCCATATGAGTCGAATGTATAAATGGAGGTACTGGAGGTACATTTGAGTCACTTAGCCATATATTATCCTACCAACCAATGTGCCTACATTACAACCTATGAGAAGTCCTTTTGATCCTAATTTGAACGCATTTGATGTGGTGGAGATATTAGTGTCAATTAGTTTCGCAAATCCATACCGGATCGTGACTTGGGGTTCGATTAAAATAAATATTAAAAGAATAGGGTTTCAACTCATTATGAAGAAATACTGATGTTTCCAAACGTAACGAGATTTAGGATAGGCAAAATAACTTATATAAAGGGTTGATCTGAAGGTTCGGACAACAGAACTCTTACAAAGCTTCAATAGGATAATCTAGAACTTTAACATAATAACAAAATATAAAAGAGTTCAAGAGTTTGGCAATGAATAAAGCGTGGAGACATGCATATGGATGCATTCTCGGAACCAAAAGTTCTTCATACAGACAATTCCCAAGCTTTGTCCATCATCCGCTCAACCCGCACATTTAAAAATAAATATGCGTGAGTACAAAGAGTGCCTGAAATTTACTAATATGTCGCCTAATCACGATGACAGAAGGTTTTATTGAAAAGGCCTTGTTCTTACTAAAACATTTTCATCATTTCTCAAAGTCGACTAGCCCATTTTCATATCACAACAACAACAACGTATATTCCAAGTCGCCTATGGATAACGCGTCGAGGAGGCCTCCTGACAAAACTAACCGCCAAAGTGATTCGAGCATAACCGCCCATGGTTGGGCCCAACACGATACACAACCCTAGCTAGATTTCTCCTTACTCTACAGCATAGGATCCGAATTGTAACCTGTCTGCCCAGAGCCCGAATGGACATATACAAAACATAAAATATTTTTAGGCGAAAATATCGTACCATCATTTGCGAAAAACGAAAGTAATAATAGTAAATGATTTTCATAAATCGCTTTTAGTTTAAGAAAGCCCACCGAGAACTTATAGTTCTTACGCACTAGTTCACTTTCCGCTTTCTTTCTCCTTCGATCGGATCCTTTTCAACGAGAAACGAGGTTTAGTACATCGCTATACTTTTCCGAATCATTGATCCGAAACAACGGACTTACTAACATCAATCCTTTTAACGTCAAGGATCCTATTATCATACTTTAACCACTATTATACTTATCGCGCTCAAGAGATATAATATTCCATTCTTTCATTCTTTCCTGTTCAAATCATTCGGTAACGCATTTAATCTTAATTTCATAACTTAACTTCGCCACGCATCGACTTTACTTCTCATCTTACGTATATACCTAAATTCTACGATTCACGCACATATTTTCCTATGTCTCAACTTTTCCATGTATCATATAGTATGATTCACATATCACATATTATGAGACATCATAATCCTTCATGTCACCTATTTTCAAAATTTCAACATATTTTTAATTTTTTAATTAATTACATAATATATTATTATCATCATATATCAATAATATGACATAATATTGATCATATACAACTTGACATCAATATTTCATGCTTTTGTGAATTTCAAAATTATCATCTCATAATATTCCATATTTTCCAAAATTCCACATAAAATCATACAATTTTAAACATGAATCACTATCATTATTTCATGTTCAAAATAACAATTAAAATTCATGTATATCAACATCTAGGTCTTACATAATTTCGATTATGGCATAAAATTTCATAACATGCCAAACTTTGTATTAAAATCATAATACATGCTTATAAACATCATATAAACATATTTAATTAACAACGCACATATAACATATTTTTCACGTATGTCACATATTTTTCAAAGCATGTAACAAAACATATCATATATGAATTCCTAATATTTTGCATGAAATAATAAGAGTTGTAGGGTTTCTAACCTTCAGTTGATTTTGATCGCGTCATGACGTTTTCTTTCTATGATCGAAGAGTATTTTGGAGAACACTCTACATTTTTTCTCTCTATTTTTCTTCCTATTTCTCACTATTTTCGTTATAATGGTATGGTATGGGGTGGTCTCCATTTATAGAGTTTATAAAGTGTATTTAATCATTACTTTATAAAATATCTTAATATAAAGTCAATTACAACTCTTTTATCTCATAAATTTTCGGTCCATATGAGGTTGTACATGAGACAATTTTGATCTTATCCTATACTTTAATTATTCATCATATCTTATCTTCTTAAAATTATAACATATCTTGGTGTAAAATCAAAATACAACTCATACCTTATCTTATATTATTTTCGGCCATCTCATAGTATGAGATAATTATTTTATTTTATCCTATAGTTTATTATGTTATTTTATCATTTAATTAATGTATCTTATAATTATCATAGAATAAATAAATTATAACTTTATGTAGTGTGTGTGTGTTGTTTACTTCTATATCATTAGGATAAAATTTTATTTTTTCTATATCATATACTTTAATATTTTCATACAATAATATCACATTTGAAAATTCGACATTTTCAATTAGGATAAGTGTCTTATCTAAGGTTGAAATTAATTTTTCAACCTTAAAATGTCATATTTTCACACTATATACAAAACCATAGGTTACTTGTTTCAGTTTGATAACCATCTCTACTTTACACCTAATAATATCCTAACTTTATAATTATAGCCCTCATTAATTAAAGTATGATATTTTATCCATTTCACATTAAAGGTCTAATTTTTGGCACTTATAGTAATATTATGCCAAATATTTTATTTTTCTCCAATTAATAGCTATGTGACATAATATAAGTCTTAGATGATAAATTAAATCATAGAAAAATTAATTAAGATCAATTTAGCACTAAAGTAAAGTTATCAGGTAATAATTCAATTTAAGATTAAATTATCAATCCTTTATTCTTTTCATAACTAATTTTTTTTAATGATGAATTACATAAATATAATGATATTATATCATAAAATAAAATTTTGAAACAATTCTTAGTCAAATTTTCCTAAGTTTCGAAAACTAGGGTTTTCTAAATTAAAATTTCACAAATTCCATTCTTACCCTAATTGGTGATTTTCAAACTTATATTATTTCTAGGAGATAATATTGATCTAGAAATCATGATATTTATCAAGTATATAATTAAATAAATTATTTAATACAATTATCACATATAATCTATGATTTTGAAATTACATAAATGATACAATTTTTTCGAAAACCATGCAAAATATCCAAAATATTATCTCCTATGATATTTATCATATTTCTACACATTTCTAAGAGATGAAAATTATCCATGCTAGTCATAACCTTATCTTATCATTTTATAAAAATATCATAGCATACTTATCACAAAATGTCACTTTCCAACCTTATCATATACACCTCATTTTCGAAAATCATGCTTGGTTGTACAAGATAGTTATCTTATCATATACTACAAGATAAACATGACAACTCATCACATAAAATCAAATGATCACATATTACATCATAAATTAATCACTTATTTTCCTAAATTTTCAAGAAAATAGAGAAAATATTTCTTTTCTTTCTTAGTGTAAATAATATCCCAATATACTTAAAAACATATTTATTTACTATTAAAAATAATTTCTTTTGAATTTTGAGAGAAACTTGATTTACTCATAATCGATAATTCGACAGCTCACTTTTATTTTGTTTCTATCGCTACTATTCCTTCTTTATTTTGAAATTTTTAAACCGTAAATTCGGGTTATTACAATTAGAGAAATGGCAGACTATGGTGAGATTTTATTGCATTGATTGAGTGTATCGCGTCCTTTATTTCTTTATGATAAGTGTACTTATATATTATGCACATGTCATGTGAGAATTGGAATTGAGATTTTGCTTTCAATGGTTGTACATTGTCTGAGTGACTAATGTCGTTGTGATTAATGATTTTGAGCTTTGAGATATTTCCGAGGCGATTGTGTAAATCACCTTTCGACCTCGTGATCTTTTGTTGTTTCTCTCTTTCTTTTGGTTTTGTTTTTGTTTGAGGACAAACAATGCTTTAAGTTGGGGTTTGATAAAGCAGCATTTTCGCTTATTGTTGATATTTAAAGATAATTTTAGATCATAAAGTGCATTTATGTCTGATCTCAATGCTTTTACATATTTTTGAAGATCTGCTCTTGGGTTCCTTTTGGTGTTTTGTAGGCTTATAAGTTGAAAATCGAAGCATGGAACAAGCACGAGCGAAAGAAGGGCAAAATAGGCCTAGCGACCACCTTCGCGCCGCTAGCCGGCGCCGAGCCGAGAGCAGCGCAAAATGATAAGTTCGCGACCGACCATGCGACCGCTAGGTCGGCCCGAGGCAAATCCACAACCGAGCCACTCCCAAGAACGCGAAATGTGCCCAAGCTACCCAACGTGCGAAGAAAAGCTTCGTCCGATTTCGCGACAAGGCAGCGACCGCGAGCCAGTCAAGAGCTTACCTAGCGCAAAGCAGTCATAGCGAAGAAGGCAGCAGTTCACTAGCGACCGAGCTCGTGACATGAGCTCGCGCAGCCAGGAGGCCCAAAATTAGGGTTTCGCTTTGCCTATAACAGCATCGCCCCGCGCCCCAAGCCGCCCGATCTAAAATACGCTTTTCCTTAGTTTTCATTTTTTCATACTTTGCACTCTAGCTTTGATTTAGATTGATTCTAGCATTAGTTTTCATAGTTCCGCTTGTTCTACGCATTGTTCTCGATTTGGAAGCTTTCGTCCGAAGCAATTGCATCTTTCCCATTTTCGCGAGGTTGGATTTGAACCACGATTGTTCTTCGACGCCACCCTACGGTTTTATCTATTTAATTCTTATTTTTATGGTTAATTCGTATTTTATACCGTTAATTATGTCTAGCTAAATTGTACTTCTAATCCTAGGGTTTGCATGATTCTATCCTATATGTTGTGATTCCGCTATGTTATTTACCTTCCGGCATTGATTCACGATTCTTGGTGCTTAATTATATGTGTTGATTTGATCAATCTTGATGCATATCATAGTCGCGATTAATTACTAACCGTTTTAATTGTCATCGATCTTAATGCATGATACGGATAACACTGAGTGAAATGCGAGTTAGGAACATTCGTAGGAAGCATATTCTTTGTGATCATTTTGGAGTTGTTTATTTTCCTCTGAGGCGTAACGATATAGGGAAAATTAGTAATCAACTACCACAATTGTCGAATCGAAGTTGTTGGTTATATGTGGATCTTCCATCTGTATGCGGATTAAAATTGGTTGATAGAGCAGGATAAACATCGTTGTGGGTAGGATTAATGCATCCCAGGGTTAGTCTTTCATCTTGTTATCTCTTCTGAGTTTTCTTGCTTTAGTTTATTTTCAAGTTGTTACATTTGCTTTGATTTGATATCCAAGCCTAAAACTTATCAAACCAAATCTCTCTTGGATAATGATGAAGGATTAGATTGTTAGCTCTGATTTTGCGTACAATCCCCCGATGGATACGATACTGCTCTTACCTATATACTTCAGCGTTTGTGTTAGAAAAGTGAGCGATCAAGCTGAGCGTGCCACGCCGACGCTACCGCCGCGCGCCCTCCCCACCTCAGAACTACCGAGAACGCGTGGCGAGCGTGCTGCGAGCGAGCACGCTCTGCGTGCCGCCCTCCACTCGATCGGCGTTGGTTTTCGATGGCCTCGGTCGTCGTTCTTAGTGCTTTTCATCTTCGTTCTTTATGATAAGATTTACAAGAAAAATCTAATCTAACCACGGATTTTCTCGTGGTGAAAAACAAAACCGACAAAAATAAAACAATCCCGCATGAGCGCATATTCACAATTAATTAATTAGGCACGTTATAATCACGTGAATTAATCCAACGAGCCAAGATATCCGATCCGTGCTCGATACCATTGTAGAAATCGATTTTAACCTCTCCAGATAATCTATCTTGGATGTTTAATTCACCATACATTGATTATATGCCAGCATGCACCTATATAATTAATCGCAACACGAGGAGTTTTCTGTGTTTACCTACTGAATCTGTCGGGAAGAATGGATCAAGACTGGCTTTGATCTTCAGATCCCGATGCCTAAACTCCAATGCAGTGAGGACAATATATGGAGAATGCTATAGAAATTGCCTTCTTCCTCCCTAGAGATTTCAAAATTCCAACTATGTGAATAGTATATTTGAAATTTGCTTCTCGGATTAGGGTTTGATTTTCTCTACCTTATATTTATAATACAATCCAAATCCTATCTAGATAGAATTTATGCATATCTAATAAATATAATAATATCACTTAAGTTAGAGGATCAAAAGAGTCGATGGACTCTATAAGGAGGCGAAAATCATCATAGCTCCAGGGCTGGATGGGCGCCCAGGTGATCAAATGCAGGAATAAAGATGGGTCTCAAATAAATTAATTATCTTATGTTCACTTAACATAAATTATTTCATAAACATTTATTCATGCCACTAGAGAATAAATGTTGACTTACCCTTTATTTCAAGTTGAGTCGGGCTTGCACTTAGACTTGAATCCTCGTATTTAAGATATCGTCCTTAATTATTCTACGCTTATCGCTTAAAATAATTAATATCTTTAATTCATTAAGTAGTACCACTCAACCTTATTATTGTACTTCGAGATAACTCAACCTGGGGTTTAGTACAATAAACATTTTGAGTTCCTTAAGGGACATCATCATCCTTATACGGATACGCGGACTCGACACGTGTAACTAGCGACATACAAGCACCTTGCCACCCAAGATCGGAGAATATTAGGTTAGAACATATAACCTCACCCAGTAACAAGTCAAAGTGATGGTCAAGGTAACTCATACTCACCTAATACCTTATCGAGGTTTAGATCAACGTAAAGTCACCGAGATCTAGGTTCTTCCGACGGTCGGATAGAAGAACTTCGTCATACTGATCCATCATACGAGCGAGCGTAGCATGAGACAAGCAACCAAGTCAAGTAACTTCTATCTAAACCGCAGCTATACCAACAACTCATCCTCATGTTGTCTCGCCAGTGGATACTTTTATATCTCATTGCTTCGACCAATCATACGGACTTACGTGATCTACAACCCGATGATCTAACTTATATATGAGATAAAGGACATACATATGCAATCAAGTAAACAATTTAGATAGGAGATTGTAATAGTGGTAACGAGGAAACATTATATCAAGCTCAACCAAAGCCTTCATATACAAATCAACTTGAAGGGTAGAAATCCTTTCTTAGTGGTTTGCATGTAAAGCGAGTAATCACGGATCAATGTGACACCATAAGCTCAAAATTTTTCTCTTACGATCTTGGTAAACCTCATCCCAAGAATGTACTTGACTGACTTGATGTATTGTTGGTATAGCCGGAGATAACTTGAGGAAGAGTTGTTAGGTCGAGTCAATGACCCGACCGACCCACATCCTGTTCTACTCGGATCAGCTTTTAGACACATTACAACGACTCATTTTTACCCAAATTACTAGTCAACGATCCGGTTTTTGATAGAAACTCAATTTTGATGAGTCGATCCACGATCGGCACGCGAGGAACATTTGAAGCGGATCGAAGATGCATCGTGAAATTTATGTAATGAATTAGCGAGACATAAAGATCCACGAATGGTGATTGAGCAATTTATTTTATTTTATCGTTAAAGGATGTGTGGATTTTTAAATTATGTAGTAGCATGAAATTTATATTTAATTACGTGGAAGGACTGGTACATGTGTTTACATGATTAACTCGCTTTATCAAGCATGCTATGTTTATCACGTTTTAAAGCATGATTTAGAATTTCTGAGCATGTTTTACATGTTGAGTTCTAGAAATAGCATGTTTAGGATTATGTGATCGATGGACAAACCTTTGAAACAAAAAGACTAAGCAAGCAATCTTATGTTTTAATCTTTAAACTAAATACATGAAGACCTCCACATTTTTATCTCTAAACAAAATATGATGCCTTGAGTAGAACTCATAGCGTGACTTGCTTGCATTGTTTGTATAAGTTTGTTAGAGAGATTTCAAAATAAAACATTTTAATCTATTTAAGTGGGAGTTTCATTAATAGCGTCACATATGTGGCTTGCATGTGTAATTTTCATAAGTTCTCTCGGAGATAGAGCGTAAAATGAGATGACAGAGAAATTGAATCGAAATAGAATGGTCCGAGTGAGTATGTCGATTCTAAAATTTGATTTCATTGTCGAAATTGTGGTCACTTCTGGCATCACTCAAGTAGAACTTCTGGAAAGTCTTCTGCGATAGTGGTGTGGTCTAGTTAAGGTCTAAATATTAATTCCATTTGTCATAAGATTAAGTTGACATGGAATGGAATTAATCGACTAAAAGGTTAATTTTAGTCCGTCGAGGATTCAGTAAGTGGCCCACATGCGTGGCTTGCGGAGGATTCCTTAGGCGATCGGAGATTCCAATCAATATTGTTATATTAAAGGTTACAATATTGTTGTTACTAATTATATGCGTTCTTATGCTTATGTGTTTATATTACTTTTCAAATATGTCTCTTACTCATTATCAATATGCTCACAAAATCCTTATCCGTCGGATCTATATCGGTGGGAAGCAAAACATGCAATATGTTCTTATAGCGTAAGAATACATGTTCATTCTCACTACTCCCAAACCCATTGCCTATGACATATCAACTATACGAAGCGAGAGATAGCAGAACTTTGGCACAAGTCGAAATAACATGGCTAAGTGCTATGTGATGACTAAGATAAGCGGATTTGGCACAAGTCAACAACATGACTAAGATATCGAGATCCGATCAAGTCTCAGAGAAAGTTTAAGCGATACATCGACTCCGTTCCCTGGAGAAATCTTAGTGCAAAATCAATTTTGATGAGTCGTCCGTGTGAGAACGAGGAACATTTCAAAGGTAGATAGAAGATCGACATTGTGCAAATTTATGTAATAAATTAGGTAGGACGCTCAAGATCCACGAATGGGTCGCTCTTACAATTTATTTTATTCTTATCGTCAAGTGATGTTGTAACGCCCACTTTTGCTTGATTTAATTTGTTTTAAATTTAAATCTTTTGTGTTGGTTTGTGAGTATTCTGTGCTCGATTTTTACGTGGACTTGAGGAGTCGTAGTTCATAGCAACTAGAAAAGCAACTTCATAATTTATTTTATGGCCTTCAAATTTTACTTCTGAGATATGGGCTAAGTAATAAAATAAGTTTTGGGCTTATATAATTATCAAAATTATATTATTTATTCTCAAATTGGGCTTTGTAGAATATTTTTTTTTTGTTAAGCCCAAGTTCTATCTTATATTTATCTAGGATTGAGATTTAATTAAAAGAGTTCAAGTAGAATTAGAATTTGATTAGGGTTTTATACTTATATATATCTACACGCAGCACACACACCCTTGATACACACGCACACCACACACACGAAAAACAACGCAAAATTCAATCTTGTAGTTCTCATTGCAGAAGCAGTTTTCATTACTTAGAAGTTTGAGTCTTAAATCGTTGGTAGCTCTTATTAAATAATAGGCATCAATTAGTTTTATACAGATACATGCAATCATCCCTCTGACATTCTTTTATCTCTAAATTATGTGCGTAAATCCAAGGGATAGCTTATCTGTCTTCCAGTAATTTTGTATATGAAAGAGTAATTTAAGGTTGCAAATGGCATGCGAAAATTAGTGTAAAATGCCCACTTTAGATCTTTAGATTCTTGTGCCTAATAATTATGTTTCATCACACACAGGCACATACATATATATATAGATAAACACACGAAAAGGTTGGCTTGCTGCCATTTATTTATCTTTTGTACACACACCTAAGCACACACGCATATGTACATTTATATATATATATATATAATATGTATATATATATATAAAACACACGAAGCATTTGGCTTCTTGTCATTTATTTAATCATTTTTTCTTCTTTCTTTGTTCTTTTATTTGTGGTTTGGTTTCTGTATTTATCAGTGTTGATTTAATACTTTTTATGGGTTACAATAGTTTTATAAAGAGATTACCTTGGTATAAGCTTATAGAACGATGGACTCTATATATATATATATTGATGAAAGCCGACTTATTATTATTATAATTTAATAAAATAATTAGTTATTTTTAATTAAATTATAGACTTTGATTCGATTACTATCTTGTTTTTTGAGTAATTTCATGTTTAAGAGTTCTAGGCTTTATAAAATTTATTGTATTTATTGAACTAGGTGCGGCGTAACTAGGATCCTCGTCCCAATTGATTAGCATCTGATTTATTGTGCTCGACAAAAGCAAGGTGGGTGAAATCATCTTTAACTTGCAAACATGTGATTTGGAATAAACATATTTATTGTGGGATTTACCTTATCCATGCGTTTATGATGATAATCATTGTGTGTTTTGTTACATGCTGTGTAGTGTATTATTGCTTGTGTGGCATAGCTTTGTGGCGATGGCGTAGCGGTGGTGAATCATAGCCGTGTGAGTATCATTGCTGTGTGGCGATCATAGCGTGGCGAATCTGCTGTGGTTCATTGCATGTAATGCGCGTAGCTGTGGTGAATCATAGCATGTGTGGCGATCATTGCTTGCGTCAGCTGTGTGTGAATCATAGCCTGTGGCATATCATTGCACATGTGGCATAGCTGTGTGGCGAATCATATCCGTGTGGCGATCATTGCGTGTGGCATAGCCTGTGGCGAATCATTCACGTGTGGCGAATCATAATGTGTGGCATAGCTCGTGTGGTGAATCATAGCCTGTGGCGTATCATTGTCGTGCGGTAGGATCTTTAGCGGTGAGGTTGAATATGATTGACTATTACTTTCTTGCGATGTATACACGCTTTTGACAAATAAAATAATGACATTCCTTGCTCTCCCTGCAGAATGCTTTTGTGCTCACCTTTATCTAAAATATTTTCAGGTCGGTGATCATGGAGCGTGTGGCTGTGGGTGTGCTAGTGGTGTTTTTCGCTTTTAATTCCTTCCAAGACTGTTTATTTTTGTTTAAATTATTTTCCTTTATTATCGTTGTTGGATTTGAGTTACTAGAACTCTTGGATTTGAGTTACTAGAACTCCAACTTATCTCATCTACTAAGTCTTGCGAGTTTGCTTTGGGTCGTTGGTTGGCCGGTCTTTTGCAAGTTTACTGAGTTTGTTGGATTCATTATTTGATAATTTTATTCAAGAGATATTATCATTGTCCGCTTTAGCTATTTTTTATTTAAGAAAATATAGCATTTTAAATTAGAATTTAGGTGTTACGAGATATAGGGATTTTTAAATTAGTAGTAGCATGAAATTTATGTTTAATTACGGGAAGACATGGTATATGTGTTTACGTGATAGCTGCTTAGCAAGCATCTTAAGTTTATCACGTTGCATTATTTAGAATTCTGCGTGAGCATGCTTTTACATGTCGAGTTCTAGAAAGCGATCTTTAGATTATGATATGTATGGACAAACCTTTTGAAACAAAAATACTAAGCAAGCAACCTTATGTTTTAATCTTTAAATTAAATAACGAAGATCCCACATTTTTATCTCTACAAAATATGCGTGCTTTGTAAGTAAATGTCTACACTGTGGCTTGCTTGCACTGTATTGCATAAGTTTGTAGATGAAATTTCTAACATAAAACATTTTAATCTATCTGAGAAATAGGAGTTTCATGTAGTAACGCTCCACACTGGTGGCTTGCTAATCATTTCATAAGTTCTCTGTAGATAGGCGAAATGAGACGGGTGTTTAAATCAATCGAAATAGAATGGTCGAAGTGAGTATGCCGATTCTAAGAATTTACTTCTTGCTCGAAATAATTAATAGACCAAAGGTTAATTTTAGTGCTCGGTCGAATTCATAAGTAACGCGCACATACGGGCTTACATGTTGGATTCCTGGGCATGACCGATTCAATCATATTGTTATATCATATACGCTTCAGTATGCTTTGTGTTTACATTAATTTTCGAATGTCTTTACTCCGATTATCAATATGCCAAAATCTCTTATCCTGGCTCGGAACTATATCGAGTGGAAGCAAAACATGGAATATGTTTCTTATAACAAAAGAATACATGTTCGATCTCACTACTCCCAAACTCACTGCCCTTATTGACATATAAACTTATCGCCTGCGTAGAAACAAGACTTTAGCACAAGTCGAACAACATGGCTAAGTGTTATGTGATGACTAAGATGTCGAACTTTCTTCTTTGCAACACTTGGTAGATATGATGATCGATCGAGTCTCGAGAGCAAGTTCAGTAGTCGGATCGGCGTGTCGGTTTCCACGATGGGAGAAATCTTAGTCGAAATCTAATTTTGATGAGTCGGTCCGTATTTGAGCAGAGAACATTTCAAAGCGGATAAAAGATATATGCGTACAAATTTATGTAATAAATTAGGTAGGGCGTTCAGATCCTGAATGGGTGCGTCTTGAGCAATTTATTTTATTTTATCGTTCGAATGATTTCGTGGATTTTTAAATTATGTAGTAGCATGAAATTTATGTTTAATTACGTGGAAGCATGGTATATGTGTTTTGATTAACTATGTTTAAAGCATGCTAGATTTATCACGTTTTAAAGCATGATTTAGAATTACTGCGGCATGTTTTACGTGTTGAGTTCTAGAAAGAGCATGTTTAGGATTATGTGATATGTATGGACAAACCTTTTGAAACAAAAGACTAAGAAAGCAACCTTATGTTTTAATCTTTAAATTAAATCGTCGAGAACTCCACATTTTATCTCTAAACAAAATATGGCCTTACTTGTGAGTAGCGTCTACAGCGTGGCTTGCTTGCATTGTTTGTCGTAAGTTTGTTAGATGAGATTTCTAAATAAGACATTTTAATCTATTGAAAGTGGGAGTTTCGTGTGGCGATCACGTGTGTGGCATTTGCAATTTTCATAAGTTCTCTAGAGATAAGCGTAAAATGAGATAACAAGCAAAATTGAATCGGAAATAGAATGGTCAGAGTAAGTATGCCGATTTTAAAATTTGATTCCTCTTGTCAATTGTGGTCCTTTGCAGGCATCTTCGAGTAGAACTTCTTGGAAAGTCTTCTTACGATCTTTGGTGTGGTCTAGTTAAGGTCTAATTATTAATTTCATTTGTCATAAGGTTAAATTGACATTGAATGGAATTAATCGGCTAAAGTTAATTTTAGTGCAGTGGGGGGTTCGTAAATAGCGTCCACGGCTTGCATGTGGGATTCATGAGCAATTGAGATTCCAATCAATATTGTTATATCATATGTGCGTTCGTATGCTATGTGTTTACATTACTTTTAGATATGTCTCTTACTCGATTATCAATATGCTAGCACAAAATCCCTTATCGGTCCGAACTATATCAGTGGAAGCAAAACATGGAATATGTTCTTATTGACATATCACTTATGGAGAGATAGCGAGACTTTGGCACAAGTCGAACAACATGGCTAAGTGCTATGATGACTAAGATATCAAAAGGCTTGCGGTGCAACGGTCGATGGTAGATACGATCGAGATCACGATCAGAATCACAAAGTTCACGGTCAGTTGAGCGGTCCGTTTTACACAATGGGAGAAATCTTAGCATGTAAGATGTTGATCCATGAACATGTCTCCATATGACACAAGTCATGGATCATTTATGAGGAGGTATCGACGGTGAAGCTAAGGTCTCTATCGTTCTCAATACCTTTGAGTCTTTTGAAAACTTGGTGTTAACACGATCATGAAAGGCGAGTATACACTTGTCAATTGCTCGGCGATCTCGTGACATCGAAGGTCATAGACGAATGAGCATATGCCTAGCTAGCGTCAAGGCGATGTTCCATCAAAGGTGGAAAGAAATATGGGTGCTAAGGGTGGTAGAGCAGAAAATAGTGGGAGTAGTTGTAGCAGGACATGAGTGCGACCGGCGGCATCAAAGCCAAAGAAGAAGAGTAAGTGCTTGATGCAGTGGCTGGGCATTAGAAGGCTTAGCTCTTGTTACGAAATATGTTTGGCGATTTGTTCTACTGTTCGTGGATAGTATATATGGTATGCGGTCATGTTTATTACCTTGCAGGGTTCATAGGGACAAGGCTGGCAGTGAAGGCAGATCTCCCATGGTAACACGATGAAAGTTGAGGCCTGCGGTTGGAGTTGTAACTTTATGATTTGATATGAGAATTTTAGTTTTGAGGATGTACTACATGTGGCATTTTCATAAGCTTTTTGTTAATGGATATTCTCTTATTTTTTATAGTGATGTTTCTATCATGAGAAATGATAAGTTTATCTATGATGGCGCGTTATACAACTCTCATATACTATTTACGCTGCATAATAATGTTAAATAAAAGATGAAGTTTCTTATAGGGGGCTATACACATCTTTGGCATCTTAGATTAGGTCACATCAATCTAATAGGATCAAAGATTGACTAAAATGAGCGTTGGATGAATTTATGATTATTCCATTCCGATCTGTGAATCATATAGAAATATATACACAAGCCCTTCAAGAGTAGGGATATAGAAAAGAAGTGTTAGAATTAGTGTACTTTGACTGTGCGGATGGATGTCCACACAAGCTCGTGGATAGTGCAGTATTTTGTCACTTTCATTGATGATTACTCGAGTGCGAGTGCGTTTACACACCGCCATGAAGTCGAATGCTTTGAAAAATTCAAAGTTTAAGGAGAAAGTGGAGAAGAAGGTAAGTATCAAAATCATTCTTGATGCGATTGCGGTGGCTAATACCTCGACAATGAGTTCAGACTACTGTTGGAGTATGGAATTACGTCCCGATTGACTACACTTGGTACACCATAGCAAAATGGTGTCTCGGAATGAAGAAATAAGACTCTCTTAGAAATGGTTAGATCGATGATGAGTTATGCAACATTCTTGTTCGTTCTAAGGGTATGCTTAGAAAGCAATGACACGCTAGGAATATAATCAATGTATGGTGAATGAAACATCGAAGATAGATAATCGGGAGCACGAGGTAAATTAAGTTTCGTATCACTCGTCTTCGTTTTCTAATGAGTTCTACTTAGAGACTAAAACATAGGGCATTACGAGCAGCCTCAACTAAATGGAGAAAGTGAAAGAAGGTACATAACCTTGAAAGAAACAACAAGGACACGTGGCTGGCTCAATTGCCACCTAAGTTCGACTGAAGATCAACACAACATGCTACACTTAGAACATATCATTTTTACTCGAGACATTAGAAAACACCATACGAAATATGGAATAACGAAGCCTTTATATCTCATTTTCATACTTTTGATTGTTTATGTTACATTCATAACAATGATAAAGTTCGAGTAAATATATTTGATAACAAAGTTGAATAAGGAATCTTTCTTAGATATTCTTGTCTGAAGAATCGAAAAATCATATCAAGTCTTTAACAAAATCTTATATTGTTGAAGTACCTCGTGTTGTTTTGATGAATCTACTACGATTATAGGAATAAGGTCAACATGGGCTGCATCAACCTCATAAAAACTCTACTAATCTCGGCACCACAAACAAAGTAATTATTTGGGGACGAGAGAATAAGAAAGCGTGATGATGATCGGCAAGTCATGAAAGGAATCGACAGCGCAAATTCCCCCTTATTATGAACCGGTCTAAATCGAGGAACAACCTAGGCGAAAATCCTACATGTGATGGAGTACATGCTATTGACAAGGCAACTCATCATCAACCTACAACCCCAAAAAACCCTCTTGATCCTTTTCATGACCGTACTTATACACTTACTTTGACCTCTTCCGAGATCGTGAAGTTTGAAAATAGCAAGATGGTTTGAAGATCACCATCTTGAAAATATTCTAGGTGATCCTCGATAAAGTCGAGAACTCAAATAAAACAAAGATGAAAAGAAATTTGAACAAGGAAGAAAAGACTCGAACTTGGGTTGGGTGCAGATCTTGGTGTGGGATTGCCCGACAAGCGTGCGAACTATGCTTCGATCGATCGGTCGCGATTATGGATGTTATTGAGTGAATTTTACGGACCAATGCGGAATCGCTCATATCCATTAAATTTTAAAGCATCGGTTCGATTACGGTTCGAGACCAGCTTTAGACGAGGCAGTTAGACCATGGTTTGATGGTCCGATTTGGTCGATTTGGTTCGATTCCAAAACCGAATAAAATTGGTTGTGGCGAGTAAAACCGTCTATTGACAAACATAAGCTGAAATATACTTGTCGATAAGCCGTTTTAACCAATCTTGGTACAAAATCATTCATAGCCGTTAAATTCTAAAACAACGATTTCGATTTCGGTTTGGTTACGGTTCGGATCCGTTCGGATCGAACTATTCAGACCTATAGTTGATGGTCTTGGTTTGGTCAGGTTTGATATCTAATGGGTTGGTTTGAGGCGAATCGATACTTATTGGTTACGATCCGAAATAAATCTGGTTCATTGACATCTATTTCAACTAAAGTGCACTCTTAATTGATTCATAATCGAATGAGGTAATCATAGTGAGAAAGTTAATCAAAGTCGTATCTCGAGGAAAACTTAACGGGCTTATTGTTTGTATACACAAAAACGGTAAATCTAAACACTCTAATACCAAGAGGGTTTTGGAACAAGCGGAAGTGCAATACGGAAAAGTAAATTTAAGCAAAAGCAATCTAGCTAGGGTTGTCAATCCTAGTTGAGACCTAAAGAAATCACGAATCGGATAGCTAAAAGCGTCTAATAAACTAAACTAATTCCATCGATCACCAACAAAAAAATAGCAAGCAAATTAACCTAAAATATAATTCTCGATCGATAGCAAAGCAAAAAACTTAACAACGATTAAATGATCAAGTAATCAATGATTCAAACTTCAACAATAACTGAGACCAACTTCATAAATCTGAAAATAGTAAAATCGATAGAAAGCTTGAGACACTAATGAGAATCGATATCAAACTTAGTAAATCGTAAAAGATAGAATGCAAGAAAGAAAATACGATAGGAAAAGTAATAATCCATAAACAACTCGAATCCGAATCGAAGCGAGCTAACAATCTAAGGTTATGATCGTAAATCGAAATGGCGAATGGAGAAAGAAAAGTGAAGAATCGTTAATCTCACGTCGACTACGGAAAATAGGCTGAAAATCAAAACAAAGAAGCCGACTCTCGGAACAAACAACATTGTGAAAACTTCAGGGGCCAAGCTAACTCGGCATGCGGCGTTTAAATATATCTAATTAGTGAGCGGTGGTTTGTGCTGGCGGCGTGATGTGGAGCTTAAATTAGGATGGCGTCGGTTGAGCAGTGCTTTCATTGTATAGGTCTTACATTTCAAAGGTGAGTGTCGGATCGAGGTGGCGGACTCTCGGCGGGCGGCGGGCATGCATGGGCGGCGGGCATGCAAGCGGCCGCGGTGGGCTGAGCAGTGCAGCGGGCGTGGCGGGTGCATGGGCGGCGGCGTGCGCTTGGGGCAGGCGGCGGCGTGTGCGTGAGGTGAGGCGGGCTCGGCGGCGGCGAGCACGGGATGAAGGGCGCTACGTGCGCTGCGCAGCGCACGTTACGTAGACGGGCGCACACCATGCTGCGAGATGGGCATCATGCTACGTGGGCGGGTGTGGGGTGTTCGCTTTCACGATAGGCCCGGCGGATTCTTACTCAAATAATGAAAATTTCCCAACATCAAGAGGAACAATAATAAGAACTTATAATTAAATAATAAAGAAATTTATGCTAATAAATTAATAAAAATATCTAATCGAAACTAAAACCTTTAAATCAGAGACAACCAAATAACACCAAATAACTCCCCATACTTATCCGTTTGCTTGTCCTCGAAAAGTCTAGACTAATAAGAATAGAAAAATAACTCGTACAGCCGTTAGTCCGATCAATCAACTCCTTTTGTTTTTCCCAACTTGGTGAATACATATTCAAGTTAACGTGAAACAAATCTAGGATTGTGAGGATATCAAATAAACGAAGTTGATTTTTGCTGTTGACTTCTTGTAGGGGTGAATTAACTAAAGTGGTCACTTTTAGCAACAAGTTCATTTTGAAGAAATAAAGAAAGTTTTATGATTTTGGAACAATATTGAAATGTAAATTCTCGATGAACTTGAGTCTTCTATCATGGTTTCCCATGCCCGTTTCTCGATTTATGAGGAGAGGGCATAGTCTCATCCTCCATTTCAACAATCATGACAAATAATTGGAGTTCTTTCTTTTAATAAAAATAGGAAACAAGTATTTAGATAACCACATTGTTAACACTACCCTAGCATTAGTCGGACAAATCACGTCAATAACCCTAATTTAAGATCAATCCACACAATCTCGTCAATTCACATTACACTCAATCATATCATCAAAAGCGAAATTACATCAGGTTTGACCAATAACACAAAGTTCGGTTGCAAATCAAAATCGACTTACTCGCATATATCGAAACTTGATTCTAAGAGTTCAAAATCACCATAAATGTACATCACCAATCATGCGAATAGACATGACCTGAAACCAAATACTTTGACCTGACAAAAACTCCACTCATCCATAGTAAATTCGAGCCTTGTCCCGATGCTCAAAACATAAATAACAAATATGGCGATAGAAGGAGACTTTCGATAATATGCGGGTGTGTGCGAGGCGAGCAGCGGATGAATACCGGCGAGCAAAGGGCTTGGCGGGGCACGAGGGCGGCGGATGGCGTCGGCGCCGGGTGAGCGTTCGGCCGGGCGGCGGGCGGAGTGAGTGAGTAGGCAAGCGGCGGGTGAGCAGGTAGCGGGCGCTTGAAGTGCAGCAGGCGATCGAGCATGCGAAAGGCACCGCGTGGCGTTGGATGGTGGGCGAGCAGGTGTAGCGCCGGATGTGTGGGCGTTACATAGAAGATGGCGTTGGTTCAAGTCAGCGGTTTGGAGGAGCTTCTATCGATTTTAGAGTCGGTTCACTAGGCGCCCAAATTGTTATACTGTACCAATTATGAGCATGATTGAGGAAGGGCTGGTGTAGATAACTTACTTGATGTTGAGCACGGGTTCTCAGTGAGCTCCGTTTGAGTATGGTCTGGATAGATTTTGAGCAGCTGGAGTGTCGCGGGCAGCGGTTCATGACTTGAATTCAAATTGATGCACTCTCCACCCCATTGCTCGGCGATGTCGCTATACTTTTCACCCACATTTGAACAAAATAAAAACAATAGAACCAAGCAAAAATGATAAAGAAAAAACAAAAATTTGTGGGTAAACTCCACATAGCATAAGCGCTTCGGTTTGAAGGTATGCTCTCCGTCTAAGGCGTGTCAACATTATGCCCGGGTTCATTCGATTCCACAGGTTCCATGAATTCCTTGTCTTTGAGCTGGTGGATCGGCCTCCTCATCTAAGCTCTTGCCCTCTATTAGCTCGACCAACTTTTTATTCACGTCGAAAAAATGAGGTGACATGTGCTTTGGCTCTTCCGCCTCATTGGATTTCTCTTGTGAAGTAGCGACCATAGTCTCAAAAATATCAACAATATCATTGTCTTTCGAGAATCAATATCTCCTGCGCATTGTCCCATATCTTGAAAACTCTGCGTCGACAGTCATAGAAAAACTAATTAAATATCTCGTCTAGCGAGGCATGGTGAGGAACTTAATAATAATCCTTGAACCATTCCTAAGCTTCATGGATGTCGTCTAATGTCGATTAAAGTCGGAGATCTGACCTCAACTCACAGATCATTTTTTTGGTGAATAAATAATTTCCATAAATAAAATGAATAGTACAATGCGAAACTTCGGGCATGCAGAGGGACTCTGATCGACTCGACTCTTCTTATTTGGGTAGTACTTAGTCATAAACTTATCTACCACGACATTCCATTTAAGAGAGTTAGCGAGTCTAGAAACGAGGACTTGCCTATCATTGGTATCTGGGATCTGAGGCGCATCTTGGTGGTCTTCGTTAGTCCTCAGTGAGGAAGGGCTGTAACCGAACAAAATTCTCGATGAAACAAGCATCCTCCTGTGAAGCCCGTCAAAGTAGCGCAGGTGAGAAATGATTCGGCAAGCTCTAATCACAGTGCTTGGTCCAGTATAATAGGGAAATGCAGCCTCAATCCTTTGTCGATAGAAATCACCTGAGCTCATGCATTTCACCCATTTCTCTCGGTGGTGTATTCTCAAAGAAGGATTATCTCGATTATCAATGTAACACCTAAATTTGTAATTTAAAAATACTATATATTTTCTTAAATAGCTAAAGCGGAAACATGTAAGTGATTTATTTTATTTTTAAAAATATTTTAATAACACATATAAAATCTCTTAGATAAAATTTGCAAAAATAAGTCCAACAAACTCGATTCTAAATTTTGAACAAACGAGCATGACCCGCGATCCAAAACAAACTCACAGAGACCTAATAGCATGAGATAAGGTAGACTCCCAATAACTTTCAATCCGACAACGATAATAAAGAAAAAGAAATTAAACAAAATAGCACAAGTCTTGGAAGACTAAAGCGATATAACACCAAGCACACTTGGCCAGCTCCTGATCAACGACTGAAAATATTTTAGATAAAAAAATCGGGTGAGCACAAAAGCGTACTCGATGGTGGGAAACAAGGAATATCATTATTTTTGTCCAAATGTGTATACATCGCGGAAAGTAATAGTCGATCATATTTAGCCTCACGGCAATGTCCATTTGCATACTCACGCATGCGATCATATCTAGCCTCATGGTATAGAAATCTTGCCTCATGACATAGGATATATCGTAGTGATGACTCGCGTTAAGGCTCGGCCTGAAACTTAAATCTCGCCTCGCGGCATAGGATATACGTGTGATGACTTACCGTCGAGGTTCAGCTGTGGCTTAAAATCCCTCCTCAGGCATAGGATATACATGTAGCCATGACTCGCGTCGAGACGCCTCATCGGCTTAAAATTTGGCCTCATAGGATATACATGTACATGATATTTCGCGTCGAGCTTAGCCTCATTGACATAGGATATACATGTAGCTGATGACTCGCGTCACGACTTTCACGCATACTCACGCGTGTAATAAATATCGTATCACTGATCGAACCATATCTTGAACATAAAGAATATTCTCAAACCAATTTCATTTCACAATAAATATGTTTATTCAAATAATATATTTGCAAGTTAAAGAAGATTTCACCTTATTTTATCGAGCAACACAAAACAAAATCAATCAATTATGGGACGGTTTACATCTGATTTCATAAGAGGCAACAAAGCGTTCTGAAAATTTTCTTAATTATAATTATTTTTTGGTCAATTAATACATAAATTTTAAAGGCTGCGTCACGGTGGACTCGAACCGGACCTTTGGCCTCGGGCATTAACCACTCTACCATAGACAACACCTTGCTCTTAATTATAATTAAGTATTAGATAAGGTTACTCAACTAAAAGTTTAACTCACTAAAATGATATAAATCCATTCGGTCGTTCCAAAGTAATTACTTAGGATACTTATTAAATAATAATACTTTCAAACTAACAAATAATATATATATATATATATTAAAATTAATTTAGCTTAATGAGGTAATCAAATAAAGGTTTGAAAAACGAATCTTAAATTTAAACCAATCAATATTAACAATTAATACAATATTAAATTATCTATACTATATAATCAATTTACGACTTTGTTCCAAATCACGGTATTAAACAACTATCAATTTATTAAAATAGGTATAACTATATTATAAGAGTAATTAAAAGTAATATATTATCTGAACTAATTAAAAACATTGTAATTGACTATTAATGACATAGTTTAACCAACGAGAACCAAACTTAATAAAAGTAATTCGATGCCCAACTTTTTAAATTTTTTTTTTTTTATTTTGAGTGGCGTAGAGCTATTAATCAAAATCAACTCTACACTTATTATAAAACATTTGTATAAAAAAATTAGGAGTTACCTAAGGCAACCATTACCCAAAATCCTAAACCAAGCGTAAATAATAATATAGTAACAACAATAATGATAATCATTAAATGAATAATAAAGAAAAATCTTATATTTCACAATCATGTCTCATTCTCTCAACTTTCCGATGGAAACATGGTTTAACCAAAACTCTTATCTGTAACACTTCATTTTATATTATATATGTTCATGTATGAAAATTCATGGGATATCTTGAGTTTTAAAATCAAAACTTCTGGGAAGAAAGCTTAGTTGAACTTGAGCAATTTCTTTTCTTTTCTTTTTATATGTGTTTTTTAAGTGTGTTAGCGTGTGTACATATGTATATATATAAAGTAAATAAGCTGACCTAATAAGAATCCTACTTCTATTGAAACTCTTGTTAATTAAATCTTAATTCTACATAAATATAAAATAAAACTTGGGCTCGACAAAATAATGTTCTACAAAGCCCAATTTAAGGATAAATAATATAATTTGACAATTAAATAAGCTCAAAACTTAACAATATAATTTGACAATTATATAAGCCCAAAACTTATCAATTACTTAGCCCATTATTATTATATATATATATATATATATTTTATCCTTGTAAAATAATATTTGAAGGCCTAAAATAAATTATGAAGTTTGTTTTCTAAGTAGGCGCAACTCGGACTCCCTCAGTCAAGTTAAAATCGAGCATGCAAATACTCACAAATCCAACACAAAAGATTTAAATTTAAAGCAAAATGTCAAGCAAAAAAAGTGGGCGTTACAATCGGCTCATTGTTCACCTTTCTCGATGGCACAAAATTCCTCCGATTCAGGAAGCTTGATCTCTTAAGCATGAGTGCTATCAGCGGGGATATGGCGGTCTATTGAGATTGCGGCGACCTAGCATACACAACACTCGAACAAAAGCAGAACACCGCATGCGGAGTTTAACAAAAAAAAACAAAAAAAAAAACACATAAAATAATCAACAAAACAATCTAAAGTTTTCCCGACAATGCTTTGAGTCGAGAAGATAGATTCGTGATAGAATCGAGATAAGTTCTTAAGTCCTTATTAGCATAAGAAGATTTAGATTTCAGTCTTGAGATAATAGATATGTGTTCATAAGAAGTCTTGAGTTCGAGTCATATATTTTCAAAGTCTTTACTCTTTTGATATCTGTGTTTCTTTGAATAAACACGGATCGAGAAAAAAATACTCAAAATGATTTTGAGACCAAAAATGCTTTTAATAGTCAAAATTTGATGTTTATAATTGTGACCATTATTTAATTAGGTAATTAACTAAGTAATCGGTATTTGGTTTAGGAAATGACATTTTCGACAAGCGAATGAGTTTGAAATAAATTTTCAATAAATGGGCAGCATATTCCTAGAATATGAATAAGTCATCTGCTGGCGGTAATAACAAGCAACGATTACTTGACAGCGAGGTCAAGTCTCGACAATATGTATATAAACATTTTCAAATATTTACAAGGTTTCTCAAAGTATAGTTTCGAAACACGAGGTTAACAACGGAAGAGTAATGAATGTAAGTAATGACATTCGGGCACAATATTCAAAACAAAGAAAGAGCTAAACTCAGCCAGCTATCTCTGATACTCAACTGCGTCAAAGAAAACATTTGCGGGTATGAGTACTAGAGGCACTGAGTGAGTAATTACAAAATGCACTGAAATTATGAAAATCCTTTAAACAATAGTTGAGCAAATAACTTGAATAATTACTTCATGAGAGAATTTCATAATTTGATCACCACTTCACGTTTTGAAACATCTGGCATCACATGCGAGTTTGTCGAAGGTTCCCAACTACGGTCATACCTATCTCGTCGTTTGGTAAGGGAGTAATAAATACCATGGTAATTTTCGTTTAATGATTGCATAACATTTTCCTCTAGTAGATAGATTAATTTCGCCGTCATACCACAATGTGGTAAATCGATCATTTTCACATATCCATAATGTGGTGATTTAAACATTCTCACAATATGATAAGTTTGAAGAATAACATTAAGCTTTGTTGAAAATAATTTGAAAGCATTACCACCGATCTCGTTTATTAACCACGTTTGTTTCTTGTTCTTCGGCTTATTTGCGTTCGCGTAAAATAAGGTTATCATTGAATTTAGCTTCCTTATCCACTAGAACATATTACAACTATCTTAGTCTTACCTAATCTAAGATTAGGTTAGACTTATCGCGATATTCTATAACGATTCCTTAATAACTTAAAACTTAGATCACGTCTATGATTAAAGAAATTAAACAACTTTAAGTAATTAAATATCCTTAACCATTTATCAATAGTTTACAATTAAAATTTCAAAATGTAATATTATTAAACCATTTACGTAATATCCGTAGTTTAATACTTAATTACGATAATATAAATGTAATTAGGGTTTTAAACTCGATAAATAAAATCTTAATTAGTCGGCGCTCGATTTTGACTAAAAACATAATTTGATAATTCACGTGTGATAATCGCGCTTAGTGAATTAAGGAATATAGTTTACGATATTCCTTAGCGTAATGTTAACGTCGGCTAAATTCAACGATTAAACGCTTACATTACTTTTGAGCATTTAAGCTCAAATTTGAAATTTCCTCTTATTAAAGGAATAAATAAAGTTGTTACAACTTTATTTTGAACCTTTAGAGATAATTCAATTAGGAGAATTTTGAGATGTTTGACGTCTACGTTTAGAGATAATTCCATAACTTGGTCAAGCGATCATGGAATTATAAAATTGAAATCCTATGATTATTTTATGATATAAAGAGAATTATTTATCATCAAAATAATTCTATAGAATTATGGGATTAAATGTATCAATATTTAGGGTTTGTGATCTAAATTTGTCAAGATATTTTCCTATGATTTAAATCATCAATTAGGACTTATAATATGTTACATAACTATGTATTAGCCATTTGTTACAAGAAAATCAAATGTTTGGAATTAATCCTATAGTTTTGAAAATTTAGGGTTTTAAGTGTTTTAATCTAATTCTTATCGATTGATGATGTATCATAATTAATAAATTAATATGAGATTATGGAGGATAAGATGAGTTGTATTACACCACAAGTGGGGGACACTTGTGCATAGAGGCAAATTTGCACATTTTATAAGATTTTATGAACAAAAATCTTGCTATAATTAATGTAAAGGATAAGATATGATCTTATCACATTATGAGGGTAAAGAAGAGTTAGAATTCAAGTTGAACAAGTAACTAGCTACTTATCTCCTTATGGCGAAAATATCATCAATTTATGTGATAAAATTTGTTTTATACTATGTTTTTGAATTGTGTAAAGATAAGATAAGATCTTATCATGTATTAGGTGTAAAATAGAGTTAGAAGCAAATTTGAACAAGTAACCTATGTGGAATAATGTGAGGGCGAAAATCCTCATATGTCATGTATGTGATAAACTTTATCTGATGTGATAAGATAAGATAAGATAAGATAAGATAAGATAAGATAAGATAAGATAAGATAAGATAAGATAAGATAAGATAAGATATGATAAGATAAGATAAGATAAGGTTTTGTTCTTTTTGTGCAAGTGAGAGATATTTTAATGTAATAATTACTACTGAAGTTGATCGACTCATAAATACCACATGACTCTTCGTTCTCGTTCACAAATCTAAGGCTCTAGAAAATAGTGAGGAAGAATTGAAAAAGAGCTCATCTATTCGATCTAAACATAGCAAATAAACCTCATAGATCGAATCGACTCAGATTAAGAGGTTAGAAATCTTCGAGCTTCGTATCATGTTAGAATATTGATTTTCATCCGTTAGAATTTATGTTATAAGCTTAGTTTGTTCATGATATTTTCGAAAATTATGGAACTTATGCTAAAATGTTTAGATATTGTGTTTATATGATGTTATTGAGCATGTATTATAATTATATCACAAAATTAAGCATGATATAAAATTTTGAATGTGGACCAGAAATCATGTGGGTGTAATATGTTGATGGTTATGACTTTTAATTGTTGATTTGAGCATGGAATCATGATCTAGAGTATTAATTATGCTTATATGAATTTATGTAGAATTTATGGAAAACTTTGGTACTAAGTCTATGAATTTCAAAAATTATAGAAAATGATAATATGATGTGATATAATCCATGTTTAAGTGTTATTATAACATATCGATAGTGTAGATTCATAATATAGTGTTGTATGAATTTATTGGATTTATTAAAATTATTTGGACCTAAGTCAAATTTTCGAATATACTTAGGAAGATTTAATTAAATAGTTCATAATAAATAAAAATTATGTTATAGTAAGGATGCTCATAGATGATATGTGTTATGTGAATTTATAAAATTTTGCAAAGTCAAGCTTATTAAATTAAGCATGGCGAAAACCATAGATTATGTGTATTAATGTTATAAATTTATTTTATAAGATATAATGGCATAATATGTTCTAAAATAATGTTTTAAACATAGTATGATTTTATAAATTTTTAGAACAATTTTTAACAAATTTATATAAAAGATTAAAAAGTAAATGTTGACTTTAATTCGAAATGTTGACTAAATGTTGACAAGTCAATTGTTGACCAAAAGCGTTGACGAGTCAAATCGCATGAAATTGATATCATGATCTATGTGGCGTGTGCGTGTAAGTATGATGTAACTACGTTACGTAAGTACATTAAAGCGTACATTATTTGCTAAAGAAATGGAATATCTCTTATAAGATGGTGACTTCATAATCGGCGTCGGTTTGATTGGAAGCGTCGAAAATAAGTCAACGTTAGTCTTATTTGATTCATAGGGCGTTAGGCGATGTTAGTCTCTATCGAAACATGACGATGTACTAAAATAGTTCTTACGTTAAGGTGGGGCGTGGACTTGAGCTTTCGACTTAGAAAGGAACTTTATTGGCTACGTGCGGTGGGCTTTGTTAAAAACACTTTTATTTACTTGCTTTACGCAAATGAAAAGTATTTATTCTGATGCTTACATTGAGAAATGATTATGAGATGATTACTGCTCAAAGTGTTTATGTTTTGTGTATGAATCTGTCAATTTGTTGGTTCATAGCTGACTTGATTCTTGGGTGTTCCGGCGATGAGAAGAATCTGATTTGGGTCACTCCCATTGGGTCGGCTCCCAATTTTATAAATTAATTTGGGTCTGTCTTAGATCACGAAATTCTAGCACGGAGGTTGAATTGAGTCTGTGCTAGAGGATGAATACTGGGTGATGCGCGATTAAGGTGGTTGTGTTCAGAAAGGATAATTCTCGGCGGTCTGGCGGCGTGAAGGAGGCCTCTTTCTACGGCGTTTAAAGAAGAAAGTTATATGAGAAAAGTTATGAGAAAGTGATATGGATCATACACCTGAAAAATGCAATGCGGGCGATGTTTTGAAAAAGGAAAATGTTTTAGTAAGCGCAAGGCATTTTCAATAAACCACTGCGTCTTTACTCGGAAAGGCGATGTAATTTAAAGTTGATAAAATGTTTTGTGTAGGCCAGGTGCATTATTTGTACTCACCACATATTTTGTTTTTTAAATGTGCGAGTTGAAATTTGTCGATGGGATGGAGGCGGTGTTGAGCGGTCGAGTCATAGACCTAGAACTAGCGATTTGTGGTCCATGCGTTGAAGATTTGGAGACATTATATGTATGGGTCAAAGTGTGAAATCTTTACCGACCACAAGAGCACGAAATATTTCTTTGAGTGAAGGATCTTAAAATGCGTCGAGAGAAGATGGCTAGAGCTAGTTAAAGATTATGATTGCAAAATCAAGTATCACCGGGAAAGCAAACGTGATCGCCGATCGTTAAGTAGGAAGAGCTAGACTCGACTAGCATCCTGTTCTTACCGAATGAAGAGCTAGTTAAGTAGTTCGAGAAGATGAAACTAAAAGTGGTGTTACCACGAGACCACTGAAAGTATCATCGCAACCGCTTGTTCTCGAACGACACGAGAAATCAAATTGTTCAAGCTAGCGCCAAGATGAACAATTAGAAAAGTTAAGGATGAAGGTGAGAACCAAAGGATCAGCAGTACCACGAAGCGAAGATAATGCCCTAATGCTTGGGAATAGGATATGTGTACCCAATGATATGAAATTGAAGGAATAGATTAAGAATGAGGCACAACACACCTTATACCGCACCGGGAAGCACAAAATGTGCAGATTTGAAACAAAAGTTAGGTGTGGTAGGTATGAAAAAAGAGATATAAATCGTTTGTCGAGAAGTGTTGGCGTGTCGACAAGTCAGCGCTACACCATAGACCACATGGAGCGCAACCAACCTCGATATTCACGAGTGGAAATGGGATAATGTAACCATGGATTTAGTCACCAGATTACCCAAGTCGAAACATTGGAAATCGACTATTTTAGTAATGTCGACCGATTAACCAAGCGCTCATTTTATTCAATTCTGTGGCGTATGGAGCCGATAAGCTAGCTCAAATTTATGTGCGTGAGATAAATGCGAATACATGGAGTCCCGTTTCGATCACCTCGGATAGAGATTCTAAGTTCACCTCGAGATTTTGGACAAGTTTCCAAAAGGAAATGAGCACCAGCTGAATTTTAGTACAGCTTTTGATCGAGCTAAAACACACTCAAATTTACTATGATAAATGCGAGGTAATCGTAGCGTGATAAGTTAACCCAGTCGTCTCTCAGGAAAACTTAGAGAGGCTTATTGTTAGGTATCGCACGAGAAAGCAATTAAATCTAAACACTCTAATGCCAGCGGGGTTTGAAACATACGGGAATTGAAATACGAGAAATAAGCAGCGATCTAGGCTGGGGTTGTCGATCCGAGCTATACTAATAAAGCGATAAATCTAAACTAGGGGTTGTCGATCCCTAGTTGAACTCTGGCGATAAATTAAGCGATAAACAAAAGCATATGCAATTCTATTATTCATAGGGTTTGTGATCCCTAATCTAAATCTAATTGCACATAAACTACAACTATCGATCATCCAACAAAACGAGAATTAAACTAAAGCGAAATCATTAAGCGATGTAAATCGGCGGAAAATGGAAATCGATCCTTTGTCACTATGAATTGAATCAACAAAACCATCATACAAGAATACTTTGAAAATTAATCCGAAGAACAAATGAATCCAAGCATAAAGCGATAAATTAATCATTCAAAGATCAAACTAAAACATGAATTAAAACTAGAATTATCATCTATCCGTCGTAAAGAGAAGCTCTGAAGAAAATGGTGAAGAAGCAGCTGTGCGTGAAGAAACCAAAATTGAGTGACAAACTTTGACCTAAGCGCATATATATATTAAATAAAGGTGAGTGTCGGTTAAAGTTGGCGCAGTGAGAATACGCATTACGTATTGAATATGAGCGGTGGGGTGAGCTTGCGAGGGTGGCGAATCGCGCTTGGATGGAGATGGCGCTGAACAGATGAAAATGGAGTGAACTGGCGTTCAAAATTGTGAGCAGGCGTTCAGTTTGGAGGCTGACAGCAGGTGAACCGGCGTTAGCTGGGCGAGCATTCTTGTGACAGCAGCGCGACGCACGGGCGTGCGCGCGCGCGACACTGCTGCGCAGTGTTTTGTTTTAACGCGTTCTCCTTCGTCGAACTCCGATTTGCACCGGTTTTCGCCTACGGACTCCTATCACAATGTACTTTGCTTCTTATGAAGGACAAAATCATGATTCCTTCTCCAAAGTCATGAGAATCATTGAAAGTGTTCAGCGCCGGCGCGCGACTTGGGCGAGCAGGTGCGTGCGCGACTTTGAAGAAATGGTCCGTTCTCCTCGTCCGAACTCCGATTTTCGATTCGCTTTTGCCTATGAACTCCTCTCGGCGCTCTTTAATTATATCTGATCCTTGGCAGATCCAATTCATCCTATTTTCTACCGTTTTCCTACAAAACATCGAAGCGAGCAAGTAAGTCCAAATCGATAAACATTAATCAAACCAGCGACATAAATAGGACAAACCATAGAAAATGACATGTAAAACAATACCAAGAATCATCAAAAATCATACCAAACAACTCCCCACACTTATCTATTTGCTTGTCCTCTAGCAAAGTCTATACTAATAAAATTCGAAAGATAACTGTGCAACTTAACCCGTATTCTAATCAATCAAACCTTATTGCATTTCCCCACTTGGTGTTTCACAATTCAAAGATAATGCGAAATAAATCAAGAGCGGTTGACTTCAATAAATAAAAAGGTAATCTACTGCTCGGACCCACTCTCTCGTTAGGGTGAACTAACTAATGTGGTCACCTTTAGCAACAAGTTTCTTTTATAAAGCACAAAGAGTGTTTTAACAGATTACGGAACAATATTCGAAGGTGAACTCTCGATGAACTCGAGTCTCCTAACGTGGTTTCCATGTCCATTTCTCAATTTACGAGAAAGAGGACATAATCCCGTCCTCCATTCAACAATCTCAACAAAATCTTTGGAGCTTTCATTCTCCATTTCTTCTTATTTTCACATTTTTATTTATTTATAAAAGAAACAAGTATATAGGCAACCACAATGTTAACACTACCCTAACATTAGTTGGACAAATCACATCAATTTCCCCTATTCAATTTCTATCAATCACAGTCTAAATCGATTCAAATTATACTCAAATCATATATCACCAAAAGTTTGAAAATTCAAAATCGGTATGACCAATACCACGAGTTCGGTTGCTGCGTCAAGATCCTAACACTCGCATAGACAAAGCTTCGTCCAAACAATCAAAATAAGCACAAGGCACGTCATTAAGCAACAAAACAATACATCACGCATCTGGCGGTAAACATCCCACACTTAAATCGAGCATCGTCCCCGGTGCTCAAAACGTAAAAGCTCAAAATAATCATAGAGGATGATACTTCCACGATAATCGGCGATATGCGATGTAGAGTTGGGCATCACGGCTTTATCTCACGCTGGCGGCGACTTTCGGATCGAGCAAAACAAACTCGACAACAACGGATAGATCAGCAAGAACTACAAAACAAGACAAAGAAAAGAAAGAAAGAAAAAGCAAATAAAATCCGTGGGTTGACTCCCACGCGATTACTCGATTTAACGTCGTGAGCACGGCGTGTTCGATCGACAACGGACTATCCATAGTCCTTCGCTGAGAATACCATCTCGGCGGAACATCGGTGCAACCTTATAAGAATAGAGGATAGTAAAGAAAGCAAGTAATACATCGATTAAGCTCAAATCGAACATCTATTTTCCAGTAAAATAATTAACTTCAACTCCTACTGACCTGATACTTTGGTAAATTAAGATGTTGACAAATTATAGAAACTACCTCAACCTTTGTTATCATTGTGTCCTCCTCACGGGATCCGTACTCCAATTGTGGAGGCGGTCTGATCGCTTCAGTGGGCTTTGGCATGTCATCAATTTGAGTGCCCACTCTTGCTTCATCCCTCTTCATCCTCCTTCACGTGTTTGGATAACTCTTTCACCTCCAGTGAGTGTTGGAATGATATCATTGGATTTTCCACTCTTCCTTGTTATCCGTTCTCGTAAAGCGTCATCGGGGCTCGATTATGCTTCTCGTCCACGTGCCCACTCGTTCTCACTTTCCACCTCATCGGCTGCGGCTCTTGTGTGTCTCCCACCCCATCTTCAACAATTGGATCACTTCGAGTAGTGACCATCGAGCTTGATCGGGTTTGTGCGGGAAAGGTGTGATTTCGATCCTTGCTCGTTTCGCCCACTGTGCTGTGACTCATCGATGTCTCTTCCACCCAATTTTCAACTATTGGATCACTTTCAGAAACGGTGACCGTTGGATCGATCGAATTGGTTTGGAAGTTCCTCCTTCTCGCAACTGACTTATCAGCGAGCTACGGACATATCTATTTGCGTCTCCAAGCGCAAAGCGAGGCATTCGACATCGAACCTTGGACTAAAACATCCGTTTTTGAATGGATGACTTCTCTTTTGAGTTAACTCATCCACCAAGTTGTCATCCGAGGTGGAGGTGGGCTGCTGGGTATAAGTAATGAGGTGGAGGTGGTTGTTGTGGGTACTCATCTTGAGGTGGAGGTGTGGTTGCTCCCGGTGAGGCATTGTAGGATTGATCCTCATAGTCTTGCGGAGGCGGTTGATCGAGTGAGGGATTGGAAGCGATCCTCAAAATGCGGTGGATTCGATATTCGGGTCGGGTTGTGGAGGCAGTGCTGCTGCTTTGTGGATCGATATCCCAAATCAAATTTGGTGAGGCATTGTTGTTCTTTGTGGATCGGTAAGGATCATATGCTTGTGGCTCATGCTTTGACGGACATCCTCGAGAAAAGTCGAATTGGGCTCATTCTTGAAGAAGAATTTGCCCAATCTGACGAACTTTCTCCCAGCCGGGTTGACCATAATCGTACTGTTGATAACCCTGCATTAGCAGATACCAACAACAAAAACAAAATTACACGCACCAGGGGGAGAAAATAACCAAACAGAAAGAAAAGAAACACAGAAAACAAACAACACAAACAATACGCCTAAAGTTTTCCCCGGCAACGGCGCCAAAATTGATCGAGCTAAAAACACACTCAAATTTACGCATGATAAATGCGAGGTAATCGTGGCGTGATAAGTTAACCCAGTCGTCTCTCAATGAAAACTTACGAGGATTCTTGTTAGGTATGCGCATGAAAGCAATTAAATCTAAACACTCTAATGCCAGCGGGGTTTGAAACATACGGAAATTGATATCGAGAAATAAGCAGCGATCTAGGCTAGGGTTGTCAATCCCAAGCTATACTAATAAAGCGATAAATCTAAACTAGGGGTTGTCGATCCCTAGTTGAACTCTGGCGATAAATTAAGCGATAAACAAAAGCATATGCAATTCTATTATTCATAGGTTTGTCGATCCTAATCTAAATCTAATTGCACATAAACTACAACTATCAATTATCCAACAAAACGAGAATTAAACTAAAGCGAAATCATTAAGCAATGTAAATCAACGGAAAATGGAAATCGATCCTTCGTCACTATGAATTGAATCCAACAAAACCATCATACAAGAATACTTTGAAAATTAATCCGAAAGAACAAATGAATCCAAAGCATAAGCGATAAATTAATCATTCAAAGATCAAACTAAAAACATGAATTAAAACTAGAATTATCATCTATCGTCGTCGAAGAGAAGCTCTGAAGAAAATGGTGAAGAAAGCGGTGCGTGAAGAAACCAAAATTGAGAGGCGACAAACTTTGACCTAGCGCATATATATATTAAATAAAGCTGGCGTCGGTTTAAGTTGGCGCAGTGAGAATGCGTACGTATTGAATATGAGCGGTGGGGCCGAGCTTGCGAGGGGTGGCTGAGCAGCGCTTGGATGGAGATGGCGGAAGCAGATGAAAATGGAGTGAACTGGCGTTCAAAATTGTGAGCAGGCGTTCAGTTTGAGGCTGACAGCAGGTGAACGGTGTTCACATGTGAACCGGCGTTAGTTGGGCGAGCATTTTGTGACGCGCTGGCGCGTGGGCGCGCGCGCGCTGACTGACACTTGCTTTGATGTTTTGTTTTAGCCCGTTCTCCTCGTGCGAACTCCGATTTGCACGGTTTTAGCCTACGGACTCCTATCACAACGTAATTTACTTCTTATGAAGGAAAAAATCCTTGATTCCTTCTCCAAAGTCATGAGAATCATTGAAAGTGTTCAGCGCCGGTAGCGCGACTTGGGCGAGCGGAGTGCGTCTTGTGACTTTGAAGAAATGGTCCGTTCTCCTCGTCCGAACTCCGATTTTCGATTCTCTTTTGCCTATGAACTCCCTCGAGGTGCTCTTCAATTATATCTGATCCTTGGCAGATCCAATTCATCCCATTTTCTGCCGTTTTCCTACAAAACATCGAAACGAACGAAGTAAGTCCGAATCAATAAACATTAATCAAACCAACGACATAAATAGGACAAACCATAGAAAATGACACGTAAAACAATACCAAGAATCATCACAAAATCATACCAAACACCTTTCATCCACAGACCGATGGACAGATAGAAAGAACCATTCAGACACTAGAAGATATGATCAGAACCATCGTCTTAGATCGAGGAGAAAACTCGATGCGAGATTAAATCCGGCCGTCTGATTTTAGAAGATTGGACTGTTGCGTCTGGGTTGGCGCTGCCACCCAATTTTGGTAACGTTCATAACGTGTTTCATGTATCTCGATTATGGAAATACATCTATGACCGAACCATATTATCGACCAAGAAGACATAGTTCACGAGTCGACCTAAGCTATGAAGAAGCGAGCGTATTCTAGATCGAAAGAAGCAACAACTAAGGAATAAGTCGATTCATTTGTTAAGATATTATGGAACATCATGGCTTAGAATAAGCAACTTGGGAATTAGAAGAAGATGTGACGACCGACTTCCCAAAGAAATACGGATCATATGGATGCGTCATTTGGTATAGTAAAGCGTGGATATAAACACAACTAATCAATGCAATTAACCATTTAACTACTCAATAATGCATAGACTAAAGGGATAAGCATTGATACCAACTCGAGTCACGAAGGACTCGTCAAAGGTTCAAGCTTCAACAATAACTTGATCGGGGCACAATTCGAGGCGGTACAACCTCGAGTTGTCTGGTATGAAAGCAATCATAATCGGGCATCAAAATAATATCGAGTTAGGCGGCAAATAAGCGTGTGGACATGCATATGGCGATGCATGCGAAGGTTCTAGAAACCTTCTAATAAAGCATCAAAATAGCTGCTACTACGCACCACCTCGCACCCATCATCGATCCTTGCTCGACTGCACGTCAAAAGCGAAATGCGGGCTAAGTACAAAAGTACTCGGTGGACTCGTTGCGAAAACATTTTCTTTTCAAAGTTATTAACGCCCACAATAGCGCATGAGGATTTTAGTTAAAAGACTCATGCCTATCAAACATTTTATCGTTTTCCAGCGTTCGGCGAACTATTTCATTCACGTTGTTTCCATATCGATCATTCATTCATTCATTCGCGCACTATAGAGGTGGCCACCTACACATAGTCGCCGTGACCGATCGGTAGCTAACCTTAACACGAGCCACTGCGTGTACACAATCCGAGTTAGTCCTTAACTAAGTCGGATCGATCGTTACCCTTTTTCAGCGTTGGTGGACCAACACATTAACATACCATATGGGGTATACCAATCTCGAGATAGGAAAACAACAAAACATAAACATTTGGCGATCGATAACATTTCATGCGATAATATTTCATAAAGCTTTGTAAAACATGCTTTGAGATATGCATAACATTTTCGTTTCAAGAAAGTCCACCGCTAATCAAGCTAGTGGTTCTAAAAAAGCGGTGTGATGTTCTTCCTTGACTACGTGCGATCAAACCCCGTAAGAAAATAGCATTTCTTAGATTCTTTCTATCGATCGAAGGTTGTTTATAAACTACGACTTAAAGTTCCCAATTAGGGTTTCTTTATGATTTTATATGATTGTTTCAAGATAATTTCTATTATCTTACATTCCCAATTCTCAATTGTATCCACCGTGGTTCATGGGTGAACTTCGATTATGAATCACATATTCGAGTCGATCCTCGACTCTTAACCTTAGTCTTATTATAACGTTATTATGTTATGGGTTGTCGGTAATCAAATTATGATTGATAAATTAGGAAACTCTCGAGCCACTAACTAGACTTAGCAATTTTAGTTACGTCTAGTAGGTTATGCTTGACGACTTGTCGTATTAGCCGATAATTAAAGAGGTATTGACTTATGATTCAGTGAACACGTCTATCATGTAAGTAAGTACTTAAGAATAAATGAAGTGTTTGGAATATTAACTCGACTTTTGAGGCATAAGGATCGACGTCTTATGTTCGAATCTTTGCTTGCACATTACGACATTGTTTGTTTATCTAACTCGTGGGGATTACCTATGTCGTATAATCGTTGTTAAATCATCGAGTTGTTTTAACGCTCAACTAATTTCGTATTGGGTTGTCGTTATTGAGTACTAACGTTGTAGCTCGGCTTTTGGTTTTCTAACTTAGGAACTCGCGTTCGAGTATCCTTTTATGAAATAGAAAACCACAATTTGTGTCTAACTTGATTCTCGTTAATTCCTTCTCAAGTTATCTAAATTGGTGGATTTCTTTTGGATTCTCGTGCGTATAGTATTATGTTGTTTACGTTTGGGGCTTTGGTTTGTCGGCACAATATAAACATAAACATTCGACCCCAAACAATACCATACACAACATGAACTACACTAAAGCATTAGAAAACCCTAATTTCTAACATAATACACAATCATTGTGTATGTGTGCATAAGTGTTCCATTCATTTACCATAATCACAACCATTCGTTCTAAACATAATTTCACTATCATAGCATCATTTAACATTAGAATTAAACTCATACTTAGCCATTTTATTCGTTTTTATAATTAGCAACAATTAGCATATGTATCGATAAATTCAATAAAATCATGTTATACTCCTATCATACTATATGATTTAATTATCAACTCAATATCGTCATATAAAATTTTAAACCATAGGTTAAAATTTCTTAAAGTTTTCGATAATTCCAAATTCAATAGTTTTGGTGTTGATAAATTTCACAAAATTTATATCATGCTTATACCATATACTAGACATGAAATATCACTTCATATCATGCATTAAAAATTTAAACCCATGCCTTCTACCCTTAAAACCTTTCGGTAATTCCATATATATATATATATACATATTGATAAATTCCAATCTTGCACAATTTGGTTATATATGTAATAACATGTAATATTAACATCAAACATTAACCAATATTCATAATATCACACATCTATTATTTTCAACAACAAAATCAAATAAATCACTATATACATATAATATAGCTCACGGTTCTTTTCTCAAAAATAGGAGGGTGTTTGAATAAATTGAGGTTAATATATGATGTTCATATCATATCCTAAACACCATATCTCAACTATTTTCAACAAACAAAATCAAACACTACTCTATATATATATATATATATATATATATATCGGTCAAAATAAAATAAAATAGGAGATGTGTTTCAAAATCCCAAGATTTATATATGATGTTCACATCATATATTAAACACCATATCTCAACTATTTTCAAAAGAAAAATCAAATCATGGCTTAAATAAGCTCACGGTAATTATAAAAAATTCCAAAACTATTACGAAATTATGATATTTTACTACATGCTTATAATACATTAAAAAGCAATAATATCAAATAATATTCACAAAATCATGCTTCATCATATATAAAAAGAAATAAAGCATAAATTGAAAAAAAACAAACATGCTCCAAAAATTATGAAATATTTACAGTAGCCTCAGAACATTATTCTAAGCATTTTTTGTTCATGGATTGAGAGCATTTGATGGCTCTAAAGTCACGAATAAAAATGAGGAGCAACTAGGGTTTTTAAACCCAAAAAAAATCAAACAAAAATTCCACTCCATTAGAATGGAAGAGGATGATGAATAATACCTTCCTATGGTCTTAGAAAGATTATTTGAGTGTGGGAGGGGTTTGGAAGGAGGATTAAAGGCTCAAGGCTAGAAGAGTGTAGA